>JARFJB010000074.1:132500-187500 GCA_036346205.1 Vesta saturnalis
AATTTTAAATTAAAAGGAAAGGAAATTTAAAAAAAAATTTTGGGAAAGGCATTTTTTTCCAATTTTTAAAATTTTGGGTTTTTTAAAAATTTTTTTTTTTAAAAAAGGTTCAATTTTTTAAAAATTTTTAAAATTTTAAATTTTTTTTTTATTAATTAAAATTTTAAAATTTTATTTTTTTTTTTTTTTAAAAAATTATTTTTTTAAAAAAAAAATTTTTATTTAAAATTGGCAAAAATTTTTTTAAAATTAAAAAATTTTTATTTAATTTAAATTAAAATTTAAAATTTTCCCCAAATAAACCAAAATTTTGGGGGTTTTTTTTCCAAATTTTAAAAAAAAATTTTTAAAAAAATTTTATTTTTTTAAAAATTGGGAATTTTTTTTTTAATTTTAAGGGTTTTTTTTAATTTTAAGGTTTTAAAAATTTTTAATTTTAAATTTTAAAAAAATTTTTTTTTTAAATTTAATCTTCCTTTTAAATTTTTTTTTATTTTTCTTTTTAAAAAATTTTTGGTTTAAAGAATTTTTCCCTTTTTCCTTTTAATTTGGAAAATTAAATTTTTTTTTAAAAAACTTTAATTTTTTTTTTAAATTTTTTTTTTTATTAAATTAAATTAAATTTAAAATTTTTAATTTAATTTTATTTATTTTATTTTTAATTGGTTAAAAAAGGGAACCAAATTTTAAACTTTTTTAATTTAAAAATAAATTTTTTGGGAAAAGAAAGGAACCAATTTCCAAAACCCTTTGGGAAAAAAATTTTTTTTTGGCCCTTTTTAAAAATTTTAAGGTTTTTTTTTTGGGTTTTTTTTTTTTTTAAATTTTTCCAATTTAAATTTTAATTGGTTAAAGGGGTTCCTTTTTTTTAAAAAATTTAGTTTTTTTTCCTTAAATTTTAAATTTAAATTTAAAATTTTTAAATCCTTTTACAATTTTAAAAATTTTGGTTTTTTTTTAAATTTAAATTAAATTTAAAATTTAAAATTTTAAATTTTTTAAAAAAAAAATTTTTTTTTTTTTTTAATTTTTAAAAAAATTCCTTCAAAGTTAGTTAAAAAATTTTTTTAAAATTTAATTTTTTTTTCCCCCAAAAAAAGTAGGAATTTTTTTTGGAAAAAAAAATTAAAAAAATTTTAATTTGGGGTTTCCCAAAAAATTTAAAAAAAAACCGGACCCCAATTTTTTTTAAAAGAATTTTTTTTTTAAAAAATTTTAAAAATTTTTTAAAATTGGGGAAAAAAATTAAAAAAAGGTTTTTAAAAAAAAAATTCCAAAATTTGGGAATTTTTCAATTAAAAAAGGGATTTAAAAATTATTTGGGGTTAAATTAAATTTTGGGTTAAAAAAATTTTTTTTTTAAGAAACCTTTTTTTTAACCTTTTAAGGGAAATTTAAAAAAGAAAATTTTAAAAAAAAAAATTTGGGAAAATTAAAAATTAAAAAAAAAAATTTGGTTTTTTAAAAAAATTTTTTTTGTTTTCCCTTTTGGAAATAAATAAAAATAAAATTTTAAAAAAAAAGGTTTTTAATTTTTAAAAGAAAAAAAATTTAAAGAAAAGGTTATTTTTTTTTTACCCAAAAAAAAATTAAAAATTTTTTTTTTAAAAAGGGAAAATTTTAAATTTAAAGGGAAAAAATAAAAAACCCCCAAAAAAAACCCCTTTTTGGGAATGACCCCCAAAAAGGGTAAATTTAATATTAAAATTTAAAAAAACCCCCAAAAAAAAAAAGTGCCAAAATTTTTGGGCCCTAAACGGGCAAAATTTTTTTGGGAAAAAAAAAAAATTTTTTGGGTTTTATTAAATAATTAAAAAAAAGGGAAAGGAAATAAAAAAAATTTTTTTTTTAATTAATGAAAAATAAAAATTTTTTTAAATTTTTTTTCCCCTTTTTCTTGGGAGGAAAATTTTAAGAAAATTTAAAATAAAAATTTTTAATTTAAAAAAAAATTTTTTTTTTTAAAAAAAAAAAAATTTTTTTTAATATTAAAATTTTTTTTCCCCTTTTTTCCCCTTGGGTTTGGAAGGGGAAAATTGGTTTTTTTTAAGGAAAAAAAAAAAACAAAAAAAATTTTTTTAAACCTCCTTTTTAAAAAAAATTTTTTTTTATAAAAGGGGAAAAAAATTTTTTTCCCCCAAAAAAGAAAAAATTTTTAATTAAAGAATTTTTTTTTGGGGGTTGGGGAAAAAAAAATTTAAAAATTTTTTGGGGAAAAAAATTTTGGGGTTTTTTTTAACAAAAAAAGGGAACCAAATTTTTTAAAAAAATTTTGGAAAAAATTTTAAAATTTTTTGGGACCTTTTAAATGGTTTAAAAAAAATTTTAAACCCCGGGAAATTTTTAAAAAGGGGTTTGGTTTTTAAAAAAGGAAAATTTTTTTTAACAGTATTTAGGTAACATTACCTTAAAATTTAAACTAAGGTAGAAGGCCGTAGCTTGCAAGTTTGACCTATTTAGAAATAGGATAGCATCTCCTCCCCTAATCAAATTTTTAGGTACGACGAATTGGCACGGCCGTAAATTTATTATATGTTTTGTCAATTGTATATTTTTTTATCACTTATGTTCGTTCAATAGATGAAAAATTTAATTGGATTTATGAGCATTATTTGTAATCTACTTCCGAATAGCGAAGGCAGTAATTATTAAAAATTGGCGTTTTAGAAATATACGACTAAATGATTTTAGTAGAAGTTAATTTTATTGAGTTAAATTTTATTGATTTGACATGAAAGTGACCATGTAGCAAGTTCTTGAGTTTGACGCGTTTAGTTTCATATAGTTTTTTTTACGGTTTTTTTTTACATTAAATTTGTTTTATTTAACGTAACAAATTAGAAACGTTTGACGACGTTGGTTTGGTTTATGATTAGTTATTTGATTTTGAGTTCAAAGGATGACAGAATTTTGTAGATGACTAGTATTTGAATTTAGCGTGGTTTATTATTTATTTGTTTTGTTTGAGTGTATTTTTTTACAAACGTTGGGGGTAACGTAGCGAGAAATTAGGTTAAAGCAAGACATTGAACCCCAACAGCTGATTTGTGCGCACGCTTCCCTAGTACTTGAAGGCGTGTGAATATTTTGAGATTTGTTTATAGCTGAAGTTCCCGGAGCACTACCGTGTACCTGGAGGTCACCAGTGTAAAGATAAGTGAGGCCTCGTGTCTGTTTGGGGCTGATTTGTCAAGGTGTCGACTTTATCCCAATTGCGACACACCCTTATTTGCGATTTTCAACACTACGACAAACCACCGTAAATATTTTTAAATTCAAAAACACACCACGGCCCTCTGCCCGAGCGAGCTAGGCCGATGCACTTTAATTATCTGTTACCTTCATTTTCGACCGTAACATATTAAACTACTAAATCAAAACGACGTTGCTAATAATTAAATAAAAAAATATGAGACTTGCGGAATTCCTGACATAAACCCAGGAATAAAGCAAGTGACTTGTAATCACTATATTTATTTTTTTTTAGGATTTTGAAATTCACTGAAATGTGATGAAAAGAAGCAAGAGCACTCAGAGGCGTGCATAAATTCGTCCAAAATGTTAGATTACTGTAGTTAACACGAAAATCTATAAAATGATGTGTATGGTGTGACAAATTCTGTAAAATGTCACACAAAATTTGAATAGGGAACAAGGACATCTGAAATAAAGTAGATTACTACAGTACTTAGAAGTAAACTTGGGAAATAAACAAGTCAAGTTCCCTGAAAGGTATAACGAGCACACCAAACGCACCACCAATAGTATAGCTGTGCACTAGCAGATAAAGAAATCATTCCTAGTTAATTTTCCTATCCTAAAAATAAATTCATCAACACTTACTTTCTATGTATTTCCCCATCCTTATTACCTTCTTGTTGACCTATTCCTGTAGGTTGCGTACGCCTTTCTCCAGTCACAGCCAGTCCCTATAACTATCAAACCGCTTTGTGTCCCATGACCATATTACCTGAGATTACCGTGATTACTGTATTCCAGTTATTATTTGTAGTACTATTATTTTTTTTAACTATTGTAAATATAAGTTATCATTCTTCTGTGAAGAAGGTCCTAATATATCACAACTACAACTACCAGAACAATAATTATATATATATATATATATATATATATTCGTATTTGAGATGTTTAGATAAGAGTAAGACAGGGATTGGTTAGTTTTAACTAGTAATTTCTTTAAAAAAAGGGTGATATCAAGCATGATACATGTACGAGACATGTAGTTGATGTAATTTGGTTCACGATGGCAAGAAAGTGGATTTGTTTTGGTTAAAACAATCTTAATAAAATTTATACATTTTGGTTTAGTCATGAAAAGCATTGTGCTACTTACAAGAATGTCAGGAATGTTAAATAAACTTATTTCTGTGAACTCGATTCAGTATTTTAGTTTGTTTCAATAAATTTCAGTTTATCGAAAGTATTTTGGCAAGTGAATAGTTTACAGGTGTTTAACACATAGTGTAAAGTTAGATTTATATTAGGGACATTATATAAGTAGATTAGAATGCAGGAAACATGGTAAAATTTAAGAAAGGGTTATAATACGAACTTAATATGATCATTACTCACATATTTATGGAAGCGAATGTGTGACAAACAAAGTGATGCATTTTAAATATTAAGAACAGTGTATAGAACATATTTACACAAAGATATTTACATGCAGATACATTTTTATGGTAGAATTTTAAAAAAGTGTGTTAAACGATATGACTTCTTAAAGTGACATAAAATTATACAATACAAGCAAGATGAACAATAAATATAATAAAGACAGTTATTACAAGTTATATGGATAACATTTTAATTTACATGAACGTTTTTAAACGCAAATTATTTGTAATTTTAGAATTAAGTTAGGTTATGTCATAGATTTAATGTTTTTTTCACAAATTTATAGTTTTTTTGATTAAGTTAAGCTTAAAATGGATTGTTAAAGTGATTAGTAGGAGGTTTTCCTTATTTTTACATAGTAATTTAATTTGTACAAAGCATTTCAACGCAAAATTTATGAAATGGGGTTGATTATACAGTTTTACTTGGTAAATATAAAATTCCTTTAAATTTAAGATATCGGACATTTAATGTGTGTTTTCCAATACAAAATTTCGTCAGGATTACATATGTAATTAATTTAAGTGTAGTTTGTAAGATTATTTAGATATAAGCAATTTTAAGTTAGAATAGGTCATTTTGAATAATTTTTAAAAGAACTATATCAAGTTGGGTATCGATTTATGCACATTTTAACACAGATTTCATTTCTGTTATTAAAATTTAAATCTATAGCTGTATAAGAAAGTTATCGCTAAATTTCTAATTTAGTTAAGTTTTCAAATTATTTTAGACCAATCAGAAACATAGTTACATTATTTGAATTTCTTAAAAAAAGTTGAAGATGTGGTAACCAACAAAAGGGTATAAAGGAATTGCCCTTGATCAGAATCTCTCTCATAATTTGCCAGTTTTGAAAAGTTTAAAATAGTGTAGTGTTTTTTGTGCAACAAGTAAGTTTAAATAACCTCAATAATTATCGGGAAAATTTAATATAAACGGAGAGACGAGAAAATCAGGCGCAATTGTTTTTAAACCGACAATTGTTTAAAAATTAAAGTTAGGTTACCGATACCTGTTCACATTCGTAAAGTTCATTACGAATAATTTTTCTTACTTGTGACGATTAGTGTTTAACGATTTTAAAATTCGTTTGTTAAATTTGAATACTGGTTACGTTTTGCCAAAATAAAATAGTAATCATTTTTCTTCAATTGGGTTTTATTTTCTGCTGCGATCTTTTAAATAATTTATATTTGAGCCGGAGCCTAAAAATAAAGTGACATTAATTTAAAGTCTCTACAATTATTAAATATTATTTAAACGATAAAGTTGGAAAGCATTAATACAATTAAATAAAACATCATCGATTAAAAATTTGTGGTTGGGCGAAGCCGTAAAGCATAAGATAATAGCATTTACCGAAGCAAAGTCACCATCAACCCGAGGACCAGTCTGTAGCTATTGGGTGAATTGTAGCAGTGAGCTTCGTGTTTCAAGAATTTCGATCTTCTTGGAAAGTGCCTGCATCTACATATGGAACCAGCTATATGAAGACATCCGTTTGCAGTTAGGAATATGCACATGTGAGTTAATTTTTGATCATCACCCTGTTTATTATGTTCTTAGTTGTGTGATTTCCTGCAATTATTATTTGTATATGTATAGGTGTAAATGTTTATATAATACTTGTGTAAACACCTGCAAAATAAGCAAAAATTTAGTTTATTTCAAAATTTTAAATTTCAATTATCCAGTTATAATTATAATCATAAATTCAACAAGTCATTATTTAACAAGTCTGACATTTTTTGACAATTGTATTCAGTAAATTTATAACGCTTGCGTTATAGTATAAATTTTGTTGAGATACATTTTTCATACAAGATATTTTTATAAAGTGGAATCCACATAATATATTCGAACCAGAAATAATTTCCTCTAAACCTGAACCCTATCCCCAAATGAGATAAGAGCTAGTCCGGTGCACAAATATATTATTATTATATTAATTATATTGATATTAACAATTCAATTTTAAACCTTGAACCCTATCCCCTAAAGACATTCAACATTAATTTATAATAATTTTATATCTCACATTATATATATATATATATATATATATATATATATATATATATATATATATACAGGGTTTTCAAAGTTAAGTCTGCACTATTGCTAACTTTCTTATTAATGGAGCTACGAAGTCGGTTAAATTAGCAAAGTAGTGTGTATTTTTACGCTGATTACGATGGTGAAAAAACAAAAATCGATTAAAACATACTTTTTTCTACTGGAACACCCTGCATACAATATTCTCAGTCGATAGAGAATTAAATTCATCAAATACGCTTGATTCAAAAGTGATTGTCTATTTTTCATTCAGAAATTTTTGGTAATGGATGCTTAGCTACGAATGGTCTTGTGCACTGGCCTCCTCGGTATCCGTACATAACCCCTTTGGGCTTTTACTTGTAGTGATATTTAAAAAATGAATTGTATACGAATATCGAACTCCAACTAACGATTATTCATATTATTAACAGTATTGATGCTAGAACTATTTTGAAGGCCACAAGACGTGTTTATAAGCACGTAGAAAAATGTATGGAACAAAGTGGGGGCCTTTTCCAACATTTAATTTAAGACCTGTTAATTATTTATTATTTAGAGCGTGTTCAAATTCATAAAATAAAGGATTACTTTCGAATCATAGCCTACATGATGAAATTAAAAATCGCCAAAATCTCCTTATTTTTACTGTAAGATAGAAATCCATATGACCACTTTTGCTCAGAATTTAATTCTCTATCTTATGTATTTCGTCGGTTTTCAAGAATGCGACTTTCAATTATTTTTCTTTTTCCACCATCGTAATCAGCGTAAAAACACACTACTTTGCTAATTTAACGGACTTCGTAGCTCTATTAACAAGATTAGCAATAGTGCAGACTTAACTTTGAAAATATATATATATATATATATATATATATATATATATATATATATTATATATATATATATATATATAAATTGCTACTCGGTAAATAAACAACTCAATTCTCATCATAAGCTTCGGAAAATTCGCTCTAAATTTATAACTTACGTTAGTCTGTAAATTGTTAAACTTAATGAGTTTAAAAAATATCAAAAGTAAAATAAATATTGATCACACCCTGTAATATTTAAAAACTACTGTACTTCAAAAGTATTCATGATTGTTATCACAAATTTCAATCAAACTTGTAATTGCCAAAAAGGCAATTGAATAATGTTTTTCTATTACTATAATTGTGGATCTAAAATTAAAATAGTACTATGAAATGCATGGTTATTTGCTAATTTGCTAAATAAAATAAAAAAGTAAATAACAGTTAGATTGGGATATAGTAATGAGATTCTTATTTACAACCATGACATCTACTTGCTTTACAAATGAGAACTACTTTCGTTTGATTTAATTTTGCACATTAATAAAAAAATTATAATTTATTGACTAGATGTGATAGCAGTATTAAACTGAAACCCAATTATTATGATTTGTTAATGTACGATTTATCATGGTGTTAATAGATAGCAGTAATACATTTAAATTCGAAATTCCTGATTTAACATAAAGAATTAGTTCTGTCTGAATTAAAATGGTATTAAGTATTATACATAAATTATCCAACTTCAACCATTTTACAAGATTATTTTACTTGCTTATCATAAGAACCGATCAAAACGTGCTATATAGCAACCTACCGCATTTGCAGTCGTAACTTTCCGATAATACTTCCAGTTCAATTTAAGAGCGGGAAAACGGCACTGTCTTGCTTAAGTTTTTGAAATAGACGACAAGTTATGCATTTTAAAAACGAACTAATTTGGTGTAAAACGTTTGGAAAATATTGATAAATTCCGAAGCAATTAAAATTCAATTTCCTGTAGTCGTAGTCTAAAGAGTTACTTCGCTATGATTACGTCCGCATTGTTTTTGATTCCCGATTATGGTGTTTTGTAACAAAAGAATAATGTACTAAAACAGCACGATATAGAGAACCACCAAGTGACTACTTGAAAAAAGAAAAGAAAGTTCTGTAACATCAAATACAATTTGAGGAAAAGGATTTGGAACGAAATTGTTCACTATTATCTAATATATTAAGAGGTTACGGTCAATGTGTATAAAAGGACACACTCATTAAATAAGGTCTTTTATGTCAATGTCATTATCAAAAATGCGGTATATTCAATTTTGGTCCTGTGATTTCTCTGCATATGCGTATTCTTATACGTAAATTCGGCCAAATGTTCTTAAAAAATAATATGTTCTAAAAATAACGAAAACAATCCTAACACAACAAAACTTAACTAAGCTCTCTTTTTCCATCACAACTAAGAAAATAAATTCTATTTCAACCATGCAAAAATGAAAATAGGCAAATGTTCAAAAATAATAAAATAAAAAGTAATAAAAACATACTCAATCCAACAAAACTTAAACAACTTTCATTCTCCATCGCAACTAAAACGAATAAATTCACCCGTCATGTATGTCGTACAGGGTTCGTCCACCAGTAAGAGCAGATTATCCAGTCCACGACTGAGGTAAAATATAACTTCCCACAACCTGGACATATCATAAGTTCTACCTCATTTTTCCTTTTTTTCGTTTTTCTTTGCTTTCTTGGACTTTGAAGGTCTTGTATCACATAGTTTTCCCTTAACTCTTTCTATTTTATTTTCTTCTTTGTTTTTCTTTATTACGGATAGTATTTCTAGATTCGCCTTGAACGGAGTGTTTGACAATAATTTATATTTTTGAGACTCATTGCTTGATCGATTACGTTGTTTTTCTATTTTGGTGAGGGCAACATGTCTTCAGCCGACCAATCCAAATCGACAACTCGTGGAATCCTTAAATTATTTGGTATTATCACACCATCGTTACAAGTTATGTCCAGATTCTGGTAAGATGATTTCTTGTCCTTTTTAGTCATTACGTGCGGCAATTTATTAGGTGCTGTTGATAAACCTGTCTCCTCCATGTTGTAAATGGGTGCTGTAGATCAACCTGTTTCCTCCATGTTGCAAATAGGGTTTGGTAAAGAACAACACAGACCAGACAACCAGACCGACCAGACAAACACAGACCAAACAGCCAGACCACAGACACAGACACAGACAGCACAACACAGGCCAAGACAAGACACAGAACAACACAGCAACGGCGAACCACCAGACGCACGAGCCGCAGGCAGACGCAGGAGGCAAGCCAGAGAAAACAACCAGGCCAAGAAGAGAGCGAGGCCAGAAAACCGACGGAGACGAACCAGAAACCAAGGACACCAGAACCAGCCAGAAGCAGAGGAACAGGCAGGAACCAGAGCAACAGAATGAACCCATTTACAGGATGTCAACACAGCAATTTGAAATATTATTTATAAAGAAATTGTGTTTTGGTCATTATAACGATTTTTGAAACTAAAAAATGGGCTTTCTAAATTGGGATTAGAATTTCTGAAGACAAACACCAATTGCTTTAAAGGTAAAATAGTTAAATCACTTCGCACTTAAATATAACAATATAATATCAGGGAGAATTCACAAATCATAATTCCAAATTAAAAGTGTGAATAACTTGCTAATTCCTTCAAGTTTAATGCTTAGAATTAAACCTCGAATTTTAATTAAGCTAATTCATGGTTTAAACTAAGAATTTTCGTAAAAATTATCATACCTGATGTTTGGGTCCTTACTATGGTTTCCAAAGAAATTTAAAATTTTATGTTAAAATTTTATGGCTTATGTTATTTTAATAGCAATAATTGATTTAAATACGACAATCCTAATTGAAGGGTAAAAACCGGGTTCAAACCAATATAAATTAAAAAATTATATAATTCCGAAAATTAAACTATATATTTCCTTTTCGGTATTAATAGAATATTGGGATGCCATAAAAAAACCTTTGTAAGAAGGACCATTATGAAAAAATTAACGTTAATAGATATCGCAAGCAAAATATTACAAACCGGAAAACCGTAAAATATAAAATGTGGCACCAATTTAAGTTCTTTAATGGCAGGAAAGTAAAAGGTTTTTAAGGAACTATATACAATAAAGAATTTATAATAATTACCTTAAATTACTTAATATTAAAGGTAATTCTAGAGAATTAATTAATTCTAATGAGGAAAATTTTATTTAAACAGGTGAAATATTTTAAAAATGATTTACAACCGGCTAAAAACCTTCATAGATAAATTTTTAAATAATTCTAAATTTATTTTTATAGTTAAAACCATAATTCAGTTAATAAAAACAATATTCTTAAAAAACTTTAATTCTGATTTTAACGGGATAAATTGGGAATTTAGCATGATGTCTTAAAAAATAAGGATGAATCTAATGTAAATTAAAAGATATCGGTTTATTAAGTAACAATGAAGTAAATAATTATGACTATTTCTAGTTAAATTTCAAAGTATTTATGGGAATAGTTTTTGTATTATTTATTAAAAGGTAGCTTAATTTATTTAAGAAATTCTTTAATTTGGATGCTTTTTTAAGGTAAGAATAGTTTGTTGAATTTGATTAAAGGATTTATTGGCGAATATAATTTAAATCTGTATTTAAGTTTTAAAAATTTTTAAAGAAGTTTGTTTTTGAATCTATTAAAAGTTTTTTTTGGTCGGCTGGATAATAAGGTTGGAATGTAGTCGGGTATAGAATTTAAGAATTGTTTGGAAATATTTATATTTCTGGTTTATAATTGTAAGAAAGTTTGGACTTACAAAGCTTGATAAGGAAATTTTTAATCGTTTTATCGCGAATTAAGAAATTTATTCAAGACTTTTGGGTTTAAAGAGAACATTGAGAATTTAATAATTTTAATAAATAAAATGAATTGACAAAATCTTGTCGGAATATCGCTTACCTTCCGAACCACTTCTGAACTGATTTGTGGTAATTTTGGAACCGTAGGCAAATCCTTTTTAACTTTCGCCGGATGTTTGCAAAATTTCACGGACTGTTCGCGTCAATTAAAAACGTTTTATCCGCTCGTTTTGGTTAATGTAGAAATTAGGAAAGTTGTTTAAGGAACTGTGGGTCAAGGTTTAAAAGGTTCTTGGGTAGGTATTGAAAAAAAGTTGGACCGTGGAAATTGATTTTAAACGTAGGTGTAGATTGAAAAACTGAGGTGTAAGTGAATTAATTAAAAACCCAACGGAGTTGAAGAAAAAAGATGTTGATTTTGTGAAAAGATTTTGCATAACTTCTAACTGGGTTGGAAAAAATAATATTTTTAAATTAAATGTATTATTCATCACGTCGGAGCTGTTTCAGTCCCGGCGAGAGAAAAATTCATGTAGGGACTAAAACGACTGTACTCCGGCAGTGTAAACAACAATTCGTTGTAATTTATTTACAAATTTTTTGACAAGCATTTTAACTAATAAAGTGGTTCGTTTTAGCACTAGTGTTAAAGTTGTATCTTACTGCACCACCAGTGGTAAAAGGATTTCAATTTTTAAGGGATGTTGTAAATAATTTTTAACGATCGTGTAGAAATGCATTGTAAATGTATAATGTTATGAAATTTAGAGGCACAACTTTTATTTTGGAAACACCTACTGTTAATATTTTGACAAATATTGATTGACATTGACGTTGTAGTAGCAATGTCTGTGATTGTTTTCTTATTATCGTCATCTCTACAGTAACAATAAATTTGCACATTTTATTTTCATCGAAATGAATTTAAAAACTTATCGAATGTAGTTCCTTATATTGACTAAATTACAAAAAACCTTGTATCAAGCACGGTGCAAAATTGCTGTTTTGCACACGATGTGTGTGAGAACACGCTACGCTCGTGGTCAAATTATTTTATTTAGTGCAAAAAACACTCTTACCTTAAAATAGCAATTATGTAATGTAGTTACAAAATAGCATTGTACATTTTAGTTGTCAAAAGTGTTAAAATGAAGTTTCATTTTACCACCAGTTCTTAAACGAGATTTCTATCTTTAAGGAACCAATGTAAATGAATGTATACGATTGATCATTTTTATTCAGAAATCACACGTATTTGTTATGAAAATCCAAGGTACAATTTGTAATGGGAAACACCTACTCGTAATATTTCGGAAAATATTGGTTATCATAGACGCTATAGTATCAATTAATGCCAATGAGTATTCCCTTACATCGCCATATCTATAGTAATAAAGAAATTTCTACATATAATTTTAAGGAGAAGAAAAAGGCCACGTATTTCATTCCCTACCCATAGGGGAAGGCAGGCTGCTTAAGCTTTCCGTGCTCCTTCCACCACAATCTTGGATTCCCGGCATACATACATACATTACGTATGTATGCATGGTGGAATTAAGGATGGGTGTGGTCAGGGTAGGATCGGAAGGAACGGAGTTAGTGTTCTGAGAGGGAAAATACTACTCCAACATTCGCCTAAATAGCCGCACATGGTGTGCATACATGCAATGATCATATCGCTACATGTGTATGAGGAAAACCCCCTGAAAAAAACCTCATACAGGGCAAACGGTAACGGGAATCGAACCCATTAGCTCGCGAATGTTAATCAGGTCATGTTACCACAACTCTACCAGTTGGTTTTTATTTTAATGGATATGAATCTAAAACGTATCGAATGTGATAATTTTCCACAGTGACTAAATTGCAGAATATCTTGTATAAAACATGGTGCAAAATCGCTTGTTTTTTTGTGCAATATATATATATTATATAAAACATAAATGTTTATTTGATGTATATTATTTAATGTATTGAATAATTAATTGGTACATATATCAATTAATGCAACATCAATAAATTCAAAATTCAAAAGTTTCCATATATTTTGATTTCGTTTGAAATCATCCTCAAGTGGAACATTATAAAATTAAAAAAATTAAAATCTAAAAACTTATCAAATTGACATAAACTATAATATTTATATCATTAGAAAACCGGAAGAACAAATGGATTACATAACCATTCCGTACGGTAATAAAAGATGTTTATTATACAAATCACTAAAGAAATTTTATTTAAATACTATTTTTTCTATTCATAGTAAAGGTTTAAATTTATTTTCTAAATTAAAGCCAATTATTCCTAATGATAATATAACAAACACAGTTTAAAAAATTCCTTGTAATTCTTGTAACAAGGTTTACATTGGGACATCACTACAACCGTTAAAACATAGATTAGCTCAACATAAATCTGATGTTCGTGTTAAACCAAGAAATACTGCTTTGGCAAAACACTGTAATGAATTTGGACATACTGTTCAGTATGATAAAACTAATATATTAGATATAGAACAAAATTTTAGTGAACGCCTAATTTTAGAAATGTTATATGTTAAGATGAATCAAAAATTTGTTTGTAATAATAAAAAAGATTTAGAAAATTTACCCTCCAATTATGATCACATTTTAGAAAATTTATAATTAATCCTAGTTACCTAAATGTTTCATGTCAACTTGATAAGTTTTTAAATTTTAATTTTTTTAATTTTATAATGTTCCACTTGATGAAGATGATTTCAAACGAAATCGAAATATATGAAAACTTGTTTTGAATGTATTAACGTTGCATTAATTGATGTATGTCCCAATTAATTATTCAATACATTATATATATATATATATATATATATATATATATTGAGATGTTTAGATAAGAGTAAGACAGGGATCGGATAGTTTTAACTAGTAATTTCTTTAAAAAAAAGGGTGATATAAAGCATGATACGTGTACGAGGGATGTAATTGATGTAATTTGGTTCACGATGGTAAGAAAGTGGATTTGTTTTGGTTAAAACAATCTTAATAAAATTTATACATTTTGGTTTAATCATAAAAAGCATTGTGCTATTTACAAGAATGTCAGGAATGTTAAATAAACTTATTTCTGTAAATTCGATTCAGTATTTTAGTTTGTTTCAATAAATTTCAGTTTTTCGAAAGTATTTTGGCATGTGAATATTTTACAGGTGTTTAACTCATAGTGTAAAGGTAGATTTATATTAGGAACTTTGTATAAGTAGATTAGAATGCAGGAAATATGGTAAACTTTAAGAAAGGGTTATAATATGAACTTAATATGATCATTACTCACATATTTTTGGAAGCGAATGTGTGACAAACAAAGTGATGCATTTTAAATATTAAGAACAGCGTATAGAACATATTTACACAAAGATATTTACATGCAGATACATTTTTATGATAGAATTTTAAAAAAGTGTGTTAAACGATATGACTTCTTAAAGTGACATAAAATTATACAATACAAGCAAGATGAACAATAAATATAATAAAGACAGTTTTTACAAGTTATTTGGATAACATTTTAATTTACATGAACGTTTTTAAATGCAAATTATTTGTAATTTTAGAATTAAGTTAGGTTATGTCTTAAATTTAATGTTTTTTTCACAAATTTATAGTTTTTAGATTAAGTTAGGTTTAAAATAGATTGTTAAAGTGAATAATAGGAGGTTTTCCTCATTTTTACATTGTAATTTAATGTGTACAAAGCATTTCAACGCAAAATTTATGAAATGGGGTTGATTATACAGATTTACTTGGTAAATATAAAATTCCTTTAAAATTAAGATTTCGGACATTTAATGTGTGTTTTTCAATGCAAAATTTCGTCAGGATTACATATATGTACTTAATTTAAGTGTAGTTTGTAAGATTATTTAGATATAAGCAATTTTAAGTTAAAATAGGTCATTTTGTATAATATTTAAAAGAACTATAGCAAGTTGGGTATCGATTTATGCATGTTTTAACACAGATTTCATTTCTGTTATCAAAATTTAAATCTATAGCTGTATAAGAAAGTTATCGCTAAATTTCTATTTCAGTTAAGTTTTCAAATTATTTTCGACCAATCAGAAACATAGTTACATTATTTGAATTTCTTAAAAAAAGTGATGTGGTAACCAACAAATGGGTATAAAAGGAATTGCCCTTGATCAGAATCTCTCTCTATAATTTGCCAGTTTGAAAAGTTTAAAATAGTGTAGTGTTTTTTGTGCAACAAGTAAGTTTAATTAACCTAAATAATTATCGGGAAAATTTAATATAAACGGAGAGACGAGAAAATCAGGCGCAATTGTTTTTAAACCGACAATTGTTTAAAAATAAAGTTAGGTTACCGATACCTGTTCACATTCGTAAAGTTCATTACGAATAATTTTTCTTACTTGTGACGATTTATGTTTAACGATTTAAAAATTCGTTTGTTAAATTAGAATACTGGTTACGTTTTGCCAAAATAAAATAGTAATCATTTTTCTTCAATTGGGTTTTATTTTCTGTTGCGATCTTTTAAATAATTTATATTTGAGCCGGAGCCTAAAAATAAAGTGACATTAACTTAAAGTCTTTACAATCATTAAATATTATTTAAACGAGAAAGTTGAAAACCATTAATACAATTAAATAAAACATCATCGATTAAAAATTTGTGGTTGGGTGAAGCCGTAAAGTTGAGAAATAATAGCATTTACCGAAGCAAAGTGACCAACAACCTGAGGGCCAGTCTGCAGCTAGTGGGTGATTGTAGCAGTGAACTTCATATATCAAGAAGTTCGATCATTTTGGAAAGTGCCTGCATCTACATATGGAACCAGCTATATGAAGACATCCATTTGCAGTTAGGAATATACACATGTGAGTTAATTTTTGATCATAACCCTGTTTATTCGGTTCTTAGTTGTGTGATTTCCTACAATTATTATTTGTATATGTATAGGTGTAAATGTTTATATAATACTTGTGTAAACACCTGCAAAATAAGCAAAAATTTAGTTTATTTCCAAATTTTAAATTTCATTTATCCAGTCATAATTATAATCACAAATTCAACAAGTCATTGTTTAACAAGTCTGACATTTTTTGACAGTTGAGTTCATTAGTTCCATAACGCATGCGTTATAGTATAAATTTTGTTTAGATACATTTATCATTTAAGATATTTTTTATAAAGTGCAATCCACATATATTCGAACCAAAAATAATTTCCCTCTAAACCTGAACCCTATCCCCAAATGAGATAAGAGCTAGTCCGGTGCATCATCATTAAACAAATAGTAATTATTATTTTACATTTAAATAAAAAAAAATCATTTCCCCTTACGATAAAAATAAAATTGTTGCTCTCATTACAAATTATAATTTTTAATTCCCGACATCCCAATTATATATATATATATATATATATATATATATATATATATATATATATATATATATATATATATATATATATATATATATATATATATATATATATATATATAAAAATTTTTATATATTTTCACGAACGAGAACAATAAAAGCTGTAACGATTAATGTTAATCTTGATAACAATAAATAACAAAGTAATATTTTCTTGTACGTGTAGGAATTTGTCGTTCTATTCATTTTATGCAGATAGCAATTATTCAGTAATACAAATGTTAGATTTGGTATCGACGACTGTAATAAATGTTGATAGAGTTAGCAACTGTACAAAAACAAAATAATGAAAATAAAAAATAGCAAGAGAGTAATAATAATATTGATTTTTGAACAAACAGAGAACAAAAAATAAGATTTTCTGATTTTATTGCTAACAGATATATCAGGTGGTCTTCAAGTTTTATGAGCTTTACCACTTAGCAATATAAGATTTCTATAAATTTTTAGTATAATTTCAAGATATCGAGGATTTTTTATTTTTTTATTTTGCTTCAATAAAACTACCATAAAAAAATATTACTAATATTTAATTATTCCTTAATCCTGAATGTGTGCCTTATTAAACTCATGATAATTAAGCAATCTAAGCGTGGTAGCTTAAATTTTATATGGAGACTAATATGTACAATTATTTTTTAAATTTAAGGATTTAAAGCTTCAAATTTATTTTCTACAACGTGATCAATCTCAAGTGTACTGTAGTGGTGTGACAAAAATCCCTAGTTGTTAATATTGTTGTGTTTTGCAGTTGGCTGCTTTGGATTTTTAGTGTGGTTTTAGTCGTTTTAGTTTAGGTCAGTTTATGTCATATTATACCTTCGTTTTTGACTTTTGTATTTTCTTGAGTTATTTACAAACTGTCTATATCAAGACAAATTATATATTCTGAATTTCAAATTGTGATATCAAATTTAATCGTCATGCCGTTTTCAATCGAACACGACACATTCATTGTTGTGGCTCATTTTCGTAGCGGCTTCCAAGATGGTAATGGGCAATGGCATTATTCATTGCAATCTTGCATCGATCAATTTACTGTTGAGTACCCAAATGAAAATATTAGTTACGAAACATTTAGTCAACATCGTAATCGATTGATAGCTCGATTCATGGAAACTGGTAGTGTTTTAAAACGCAAACGTGAAGCTTCGGCTACTGTCTTGACAGAGGACACCTTAGCAGATATCCAAGCAAGGATGAATGCAAGCCCCAATAAATCTTTTCGAAAACTATCTGCACAAACACGTATGAAGAATTTTACCATACAAACATAATTTTATATAAATAATTTTTAGATGTATCCTATGGAAGTGTCCACACTGCAGTAAAGAAGAATTTACATTTGTACCCGTACAAGGTGTCGGTATTACAACAGTTGCGAGATAGAGATTTTCAGCTGAGAGTAAACTACTGTCAATGGTTCAACAATAGTATCTTGGATGTAGCTTGGTTTCATCTGCCCGGTTACATAAATAACCAAAATTATCGTACGTGGTCTGCAGAAAATCCACATGTATTTCGAAAAACTACATTACACCCTATCAAGGTCGGTGTCTGGATAGCACTGTCGCGACAACGAATATCTGGACCAGTATTTTTCGATGGCACAATTACTGCGGCAAGATACAGGGAAATACTTTTAGAACCATTTATTAATAATTTTGATGATCGTGAATTACGAAACGGGTATTTCCAGCATGACTCCGCTACCCCACATACTGCACAGGCTACAATTAATTATTTACGAGACTTCTTTGAAGATAGAATCATTAGTGTAAATCGTTGGCCACCGAACTCACCAGACTTGACACCGTTAGACTTTTTTCTTTTTGGTTATTTAAAAAACAAAGTGTTCAGCAGAAGATTGCATACTCTTCAAGAATTTCGAGATGCTATAACTCATGAAGTTCATAATATTGGTGCCGAAATGTTACAAAATGTATTTGCGAATATGCAAGGTAGGGTGAACTTATGTTTACAATTTAATGGCGGTCATTTTGAAGATATGCTGTAAAGCAAAGTGTGATAAATAATGTGTACGTAAGGAGTTAAAAAAAATTTGTAAAAGACATTGTCATTTCATAAACATGTGTTGTAAATTTTATTTAATTATAATGAAATTTAAATAACATTTAAATACTTAAGATTCATTATTTTGTAATGATTTAATCTAATCATTAAATAAAATTTTTTATTTATTTTGTTGTATTTTATAGGGATGCAGTCTAATCAAATACAAAATAGTCATTATTTAAATTAAGATAATATTTTATAATATGTAGTTAATGATCTTCATACAGATTTGAAACTGATCGTAGTTTTTACTCGAACCATGAGTAGCTAGAGCAATACAGCTTCTTACCAACCTATCAGTGGTACCAACTTAAATATTTTGATCACCTGGTAATTAAAATCAATAAAAGTATCACTTTCATTTCAAAAAGATATTAGTGATAATTTGACTTAATGTGATTTTGAGTAATTTTAAATTTTAAATCCTTAAATTTAAAAAATATTGTACATATTAGTCACCATATAAAATTTAAACTATCACAGTTAGATTGCTTTACTATCATGAGTTTAATAGGGCGCACATTGAGGATCCCGAAAATATAAATAATGAATAATTAAATACCTGTAATATTTTTGTATGGTTGTTTTAATGAGCAAAATCACAATATCATAAAAAATAAAAAATGTTCGATATCTTGAAAATGATAACATTTTGATTAATAGCACATGAGGTTAAATAAGTGCCAAATGACCTCCTCTATCAAATATTTATGACTTTCCATCGGGATCCCAGAAGTCGTGTATGGTTTTTGGATAATGTTAAACCTATAGCAGTCGATAATACTTCATATGTTTCTGCGTCTTTATGGGTACTACCTTATATCAACTTACTGTAGTTGAACTAACTTGCCACATATACATTTAGCTTTTAACACACTCTCCATACACGGTTTTCACTTATCTAAAATCAGAAACATTTGAATGCAGTAGTTGATTTGTGGAGTGATGTCCAGTCGACCAAATTGACATAAATTGTAAATAAGAATGCAACTAAAAATAAACATGGACAACATTCTAATAAATAATTCCCATGAACAAGATTATGAATATATTCATAAAAAAATGTATGTGTAAATAAAATGTATGGCAGGTAAGTAAATACATTTGGGATTCTATATAATGGCGTTAAACCATGGTGTGCAAATATTTTATTTACTTAAAAAGATTAAAATACGGTAATTTAAGTGTGTCGTCCTATCATTAAAAAGGTCGGCTTAATGCATTCAGATACGTAAAGAGGTGCTGCCGTTATTACACCTTATTAAAAACGATAAAACCGTACGCGATGCATGCTGAATTTTAATTAGGTAATGCTTTAACTTCTGCACTTTAAAATTTGGTAAATATTTAAGATGCAACATTATATATTGCGTACAATTTTGTTCTTCGTAAACTTAAACGGTTATTTTTTGTTCGTTAAATGTATACTAATTTCACAAAATTGATTTTGATACATTATAGAAGTTAATGGCTAATTGACGACGATACTTCACATAATCTTTGTGAAAAAACCAAGCAATGCATGATATTTTACGCGGTTTTTGCCAAGCTTATTTTTAAGCGCAGTGCACTGAAATGTTTGTGTTCTTATTGCATGTAATCCATGTTAAGCAAGTATCATTTATTCAATCCTGCATATTACGTTCTATATTCTTCAGTCTACTTTCTATTTTTGTTTATTAGTTCCATATTGGCCACGTTTTGGGTTTGTGTACTGATGGTTTGATGGTAATAATTATGTTTGGTAAACTGCTTTGACTTATAATAAGAAAATTCTTTATAGAAGGTATTATTGAGTACAAATGGATAAACAACATAGATAATTAATCATATTCTTTTTCGTGGTTCATAAAGGGTGTATCAGAAAGAACGTTGACCTTAAAAATAACAAAATGTATATTAATTTAATGTTTTATTTACATTGATTCCTTGATATGTATTGAGGTAGTAATGACATTTACACATGAAGCAAAATACCGGTTAAATTGCCACCGTTGCTTTGTTGGCGGAAATGTACTCTTTTGACGACACTTCGCAGTACATTTTTCATTAAGGATTTTACGAATTTGGCGTGTATTTTCTTCTTTGAGTTTCTCAATTGTCTCAGGGTGGTTCGCATCGACTTTAAAAAAACCCAGAGAAAATAATCTAAACAAGTTAAATTGCAACTTCTTGGCGGCCAGCTTTGGTCTGCAAAACGAGAGATGAGACGACCTGGAAACTTTGTTTGCAACGTCATTGCTTTACGGTGTGACAGGTAACGTCTTCCTGTTGGAACCACATCCCATTTAAGTCCATTTCGTCCAATTCTTGCATGAAAAAGTCCATCAGCATGGCGGTAACGATTTCCGTCTACAGTTACCGTGATCCCTTCATCGTTTTCAAAAAAGTACAGTCCGATTATACTTTCCTGTGAATTTGCCTCTCCCCAGATCTGTTTGTTAACGAAGCCGTTGAGGCGGAAATAAGCCTCGTCACTAAAGATGATTTTGTGGAATTCATCGTCAGTCTGCAGTTGTTCCAAAATTCAATTGGTAAAGTTTCTGCGTCGTCTACGGTCGTTAGGCTGTAGCTGTTGAGTCAGCTGGATCTTGTATGCATGAAAGTGCAAATCTTGTGTCAAGTGCAACGATGTCGGATGGAGATGACGGTCATTCTGCCACACTGACACTCACAGCTGCGATGTTTTATGCCGATTTCTTAAGGTTTCTTTCATCGTTCAATGAAATGTTCCATTTTGCAGTAGCAGGCCTCGTCGGTCGATAATGCATGCCGAAATTTTCTCCATTTGTAATGGGTTTTCACTATTAGCAAACGTCCTTCCAAGCTGCAACGCACCCTTTACTACAAACGTTATTATTTAAAGCTAGGCTCACGCATTACTGTGGTTTTGGGAAGCTCACAAATAATGTTTACATGTTTAAAGTATGTCGTATTGTAAAACGGACAAATTAACAATTTTTTGGGTTGATTATATATTGTTAGGAATAATTAAGCATTTTCTCCGAACAAGTAGTATACAGTCCAAAATTCTACAGTACTTCTGTGCTAAGGAAATTGTTACGCGTTAAATCCTCACAATGTGAGCAACGCATTGCCCTAGCAAATACAGTGCAATAATCATAATAGAAATTAAAGTGAGTTTATAGAAAAAAGATGAGTTTATAATCTCTGTTTACGTACAAGGTGTACATAAAGTTTTATGTTCGACTGCCACTCAACCGTTTAAGAAGAAAATATAACAGAATTTAGAAGTCGATATGACACTCCCTCACCACTATTAACTGATATGATGATAAAGTGGGCGTGACCATATCCATTTTTGCTTATTACCTTTTGGTTGGTCCTTGGCTCCGCCAAATTCCTGAGTGGTGTGCTCTCATTGGGTCTGAGGTGAGCTGATTGATTTTTGTAATCCCATTCGGGATATAATGGTGTGTTTAGATTTATTGTGAACTTAAAGTGCTGTCCTCTAGTGGTGTATTCTAATACTAGTGGAATTTAATTGTATCTTATCAAAGAACTATTATGGTGGGAAAATTTGAAATAGCGGTATATTATTACTGGTTGACGTTTCAATTTCCGTGTGTGTTTCGATCCCCATGCTAGTGCTCCTTGTGACCTTATCGGGCTCCTCCAGTGCTCTGAAACTACCTCCGTTGTCTTTCACCCTTGCAGGGTGCACTCGGAATACTACTCCGGTAAGTTCTCGTGTTGCCACATAGTACAAAAAGTAGTCAAAATGTCCTGTATTTAAGCCGTTATTTGTTACGGTGGGAAAATTTGGAATGGTATTATATTGTTAGTTTGTTGGTCGTGGTATAAATTTAGGTGCATGTTGGTTTGAATTAAAATAGTTGGTCTACGATGAAATTAATTATAATTGATATCACGTGATCTAATAAACATGTATTGCGTAAAATGTTACTTAAAATAACTATTGTCAACTAAAATGTTGGAGAAATGAATAAATCGGAGATCGAATGAATTCGTTTTAACCAAAATAAATAGTAGTTAGTTTTTGTCGATTAAAATCTACAAGGTAATTTAAATTGTATTATCGGTTCTGGTATGAATATTCGTGAGCGTTCGTTTGCATTAACTTAAATGACGATCAAATGTTGTAATCGGAGGCTTGAAACTTCGCAAATGAATGGATTTGCAGTTTTAATTAAATTATTTATTTGGTTTTATGGAATTTGAGTTTATTTAACATAGTCTGACTATGTTTCTTGTAGAAAGAAATGCTTGGGGTACAATTAATAAAAATATAGAAATTACTTTACTTGCGTGGATAATTTTTAGCGATTGCAACTGCTGGTGGTCGCGAATTGACTAAAGCTTTGTACTATGGTTACTTGACAACAGTTCTGTATTGAGGGGTATACGGAGATATAAAGCGTAAACGGAATGAAAATCTACCTGTTTGTGAGACGGACTTTCTAAGAAAGGGATATCCTTCCATTTTTTGTCTTGATTACTTGGTCAACTGTCAGTTGACATACTATGGGGAGGGGGGAAGGCAGACAGGAGAATCATGCTAAGCAGCAAATTCAGATAATTTGGGTAAAGAGTGCAAAGTAGGAATCTATTCCAGTATTCGCTACGTTAGGTCGGTATTGCTTATCAGTTTAGATTTACCGTTTTTAGCGTGCACTGTTCAGTAAGTGTTAGTCATTAGGTCGTAACACCGATAACAGTGTATGCCATTTTATATTTTCAAAATGAATTAAGGTAGTATTTTAATAGTATATTAGATAACAAGGGATTGAAGTGACTCATTTAATACCGCGAATAGAGTCTATTCAAGGGATTAAGCAACTTCAATCCCGTGGTATCTAGTATCTACACTATTTTTTGCACTTCGTGGAGTAATAATAGAAATAATTATATTATTTTCTGAAAATTAAAATACTACATCTATGATAAATTTAAATTATTAGAAAAGTCACTTTGACAAAGAAGCTACACTATTCAAGGCTAATGAAATTTATGAATTATTTTTAAAATCCCAGATGTTTCAATTCCATAACAAGATTAAATTATTTTTCAATCCCCGAAATGTGGGAACCAAATAGTACTTTTAATCTACGACGTGCAAAAAATACTTTAAATCCCCAAATTATCAAAAGAAGGGGAATGAAAGAATACGTGAAGAAGTACGTTACCATTACATGTAATGAAAACATTTCAATAAATACTTGTTAATTTCGCAAATAACTTGTTTGTTATTTCAATATTAAAAGTAAACAGAACTACAATCTATTGATACGTCGAATTAATTAAAATGATACAGGTAAGTATTTAAAATGAATAAGTTTTTTAGCATATCTAAAATACTTGGAGTTTGGGTTTTTTAGTGGTGTTTTTATCTTTATGTTTTACTAAGGACTCGACTCGGATTCGCATGGGTGCAATGAAGATAATGGAGGTTTCACTTTTTGCGCGAATCAATGATATTAGGAACGTATTGCCAGTTACGCCAGGTGCATCTAGCAAGAAAATTCCTCCGCACCCGTCGTTGACTGCTATCATCAATTTGCTGTATATGGTTTTTTGCTGCTCATTCAAAAGTGGGCCCATTATTGGTACTGATTGACTCACAGCATCTCGCTCGTATTGCCGTTCTCGTACAAATTATCAATTGAATGCATCGTTTCTATCTATATTTTCCCTTTTGCCCCATTTCCCAATATCAATTTTCTCCTTTTCCACGTTTCCTCCACCCAATACGTTCCCCTTCTCTTTTCCTCTAACATTTCTTCTACACTATTGTCATCCTCCCTTAACTCCCTACACTATTTTGTCATATGCCTCGTATTCTCCATCACTTCCCCGCATAATCTACACATCATTTTTTCCTCTTCACTACAATACTTGTTTCCCAACTTTTAATTACCACATCTGAACCTCGACATCCTTTTTTTACTCTCCTTTCATATATTCTGGTATCCCTTCTCCTTTAATACTTCTGTAATTTACATTGCACTTAGATTCTTTACTTTTGCCCATCTTCCTTGCACCTCTTATTATATCCTCTTTTATTCCTTAATCTCTTCGCTTCTTCCCTCGCGTACCCGTTAATTTTACAATATCTTTATCTACTCTCTTTAACCATGTTTTCACACAAAAAACACACGCAACACGCACACACACACACACACATACACGCACAGACAAGCAGACACACACACGCAGACGCAGGCGCAGACGCAGACACAGACGCAGACAGATAGAGACACAGACACAGACACCGACACAGACACAGACACAGACACAGACACAGACACAGACACAGACACAGACACAGACACAGACACAGACACAGACACAGACACAGACACAGACACAGACACAGAGACAGACACAGACACAGACACTGACACAGACACAAAGACACAGATACAGGCACACGCACACGCGCGCACACACACACACACACACGCACACGCACACGCAGACGCAGACGCAGACGCAGACGCAGACGCAGACGCAGACGCAGACGCAGACGCAGACGCAGACGCAGACGCAGACGCAGACGCAGACGCAGACGCAGACGCAGACGCAGACGCAGACGCAGACACAGACACAGGCACAGGCACAGACACAGGCACAGACACAGACACAGACACAGACACAGGCGCAGACGCAGACGCAGACGCAGACGCAGGCGCAGACGCAGGCGCAGGCGCAGACGCAGACGCAGTGGCCCCATTTATTTATCGAGGTAGGATACTAATATCACAAGCTAATTTTATAAAGAATATGCTGATTGGTCCATTAAATACACGTGGATTAAAAAATCTTGTAGAAATCTTTGTAGAAAAGTGGGGTTCATTTTTCATCAGATGCTGGGTGTGTAATGCTGGGAAGAACTAACTGTGAAGCTACAAAATTGTAGCAATTATATCCGCTAATTTTTAGCTGGCATTGTCTTATCCACAGACCGTAACTTGCTGTAAATGATGTTATAAAAGAAATTTCCAGTGGCAATAAACTCTAGTCTTTTTTAGACTACTTACATGCACTGTACAATGCATTTACTAAGATTAAAGTCGAATTGCAACAAGCTGCTGCTGAATTCGACCACAAGTCTTTAATTGCAGTTTAAGAACTGCTGAAGTTACATGTAAATCTCTTCCTGCTCTGTACAATCATTTACATTCAGCATCTTCTCACCCTACGAGGGATGGAATTACTAGAAGTAAATTTTCAGGTTTTCTCAAGAAAGTATCAAGTACAGAGTTTGCGCAGGATATTGCCGTGATGTCTGATGTCCTTCAAGCGTTATGAATGCTTCCAGATTTTCAGAATATAAACACTGGCGTTTGGATCGTTGATTCATTGATTAGGCGTACAGTGTGCACTGGTTTCACCTAAAACCAATCCAGGGGAATTTGCCCAGAAAATAGAAAAATTATCGTACACCATGAATTCTAATGGAGTACCCTAACATCATGGTTTCAAACACAAAAAAATAATTAATATGTATTAAAAGGACCTTGTGTTTGATCTTCAAAACCGATTATTAAGATCTATAGGTAATACTCTATTGTTGGGTGATTTAGAAATATTCGACAAATCCCATAACCCGATGTACGGTTTGTTGGATCAGAAACGAGACGACTTACTGAAAGATTTCCGAAGCGCTATAATAGATATGCGGCAGTATGACGAAAATACTATAATATCCGAAAACCTAAAAGTAATATATAATTGTGCAAACATCTTCAGGTGTTCAACCGCGGAATGTGAAAGAGGGTTCAATTTAATGGAACTAGTTTGTACAGACGTAAGCAGCTCTCTTTTGATTGAAAACATACTATATACATCTTATTTGATGTATATACGTTCCAATGGTAAGCCACTTGCCAAACGGAAACCGTAAAAGTATATAACATGGTAAGGTCCTAATGAGCTAGGCTTATCTTTAATATGCTCGAAATCGAAGGTTGGACGCAAGTTTTCTTGAAAAGGGCTGATTTATTACTACCTGGGGTTTCACCCTGTCATAGACAAAAAAAAAAAATTTATACATATATTGGCCTGTAAATTTACAATTCTATATATTTACGCTTTTTCTACGGTAAGATAATAACACATAATATGCACTCTAAAAAAACAACTTAAGGTTACTCATTATTACAAAAACAAAAACGGATTATTCTATTCAAACAAATCATAAGTGTACGATCTTTGACACGGGCACTCCGGGCGGCTTCCAACGGACTCGCGCACTCGATTCTGCTCTCGTTATGGTGGCTAATAAAAATAATATTAACGGTACAGGTAAAACTAACCAACAAGTCAAAGTAAATAAATAAATATCAGACAATACTTTGATTAGGTCCCTGACTGGTAGCTTCAATGGATGTTATTATTAAAAATGGGCAATAAAGTTTTATTGTTCATTGAAATATTTTCAAAGAGATAAAGGCATAGAGGGAAACGGTCTCTGCCTGAAATAGGATAGGTCAGTTTATAAGAAAAGCGATATTTTTGTTTAAATGACTACTTGAATTTGTGCAGCTTTATATCTAATTTAATAAAATTTTAACATACTTTGATATTTCTGACGTGACTTATTTAATTAAAAGGATGATGTTCTAAATAGTTTTTGGTAATTAACTGAAATTAGAATGAGATGGTTCTTTTCTGTCCGCCTGTCCACTGAGGTGAAGGTGGAAATAGGTAGCTACCGAGTGGACTAGTTTATTTTCAAAGAGAAAATTTGATGGTGGAAATCGAGGTTTGTGAGTATTCTCGTATTGAATGCTTTTATCAGAAACGATTTATTCTTTCACAGGGGGAATGCTTCGTTTAGGACTGCTTTAGTAATAAAGTTGTGGTGGTGTTGGATGAAAGAAATATTACCGGGCGAATCTCTTGTCTAGGGACGGTTGTTTAAGGTGTTTAAACTTGTAGGAACGATTAGTTTACTGGAATATTTATATTTTTATACTGGCAGGCTGGATAAAGTAAATGTTTGATGTAGTCTGGTACTGAAGAATGCTTGATACAGGAATATTCCTTTAATCTGGTCTTTATCGCGAAGTACGGTACAGAAAGGGCTCGGATTCAAGACTTCAGAAAAGAAGTAGATTACAATTAGAGCAATCGCGTTAAGTGACAGAATTTTAATAATCACTTTTGTTTACGTAAATTCGACCGACTGAAACTTTCAGGACAAAAAAATCGGATCTTGGTCTGGAATATCGCTTACCTTCCCGCAACCCTCTGAACTGTTTTGAATGTGAATTTGTGGGTAACATCCGTTAGCAGACCTAGGCAATCACCTCCGTTTCGCTTTCTAGTGGACACTGTGCGGCCGGAATGGTTTAGACAAACAGCATTTCTATCCGACCGTGTAAGTAGACAAAGAAATCGGGAATTAAACTCCCGTCGCTCCGTTACCTTCTCTACAGGTGTTTGTGTAGGTATTGTAAAAAAAAACTTAAGTGCAGGTGAAGTTGAATTTAAGTGACAGGCTCCAGGGTGTGTAGGAGAGTTCGGGAAGGGATTCGAATAAAGAGCTCTCCTGGGTAGCGCGTTTTGTGGTTAAATAGAAATCTGCGCAACACAGGGACGACTTGAAGAAATTGCATGTTGTTTAACGTAGAAAATCCTCATTATTTTCGTATCGACGTCGGAGTGAATAAAATTGGTTAATTGAAATGCTGAAATTTTGGTAAACTAGATTAATTTGCAAATAATTAATTAAAAAAAATTGGGAAAGAGTTTTGACTATTTACAACATCCTGGAATAACGCCGATCAGCAGATAACACCAGATAACGAAAATGGCCATGGGAAATTTTATAATAAATGTAATAATGGTAATACATGTAGGTACGTCCATAATATTTAATTTTTTTTGTTCAAAAACCCGTTACTTTGCGTATAATTTCTGGGACCCTACACTTTGCAGTAATTCGCAAAATATTTTCGTGTGGACGCCCCTCGCTCTTTCTGGGGACAACTCCTTGTTGGGCCTTCGCGTATCTTCTCTTGAATACTCTTAAAAGCTTCAAGCTTTTGTCGCTTTAGTGGTTCATAAAATTTTGTATTTTTTGCAATAAACCTCTAGTCTATGAAAGTATTGTAGGCAGCTTTCCCCAAACAATCTACATTAAGTAAATGTTCTTCCACTGATTCAGGCACAGGCCTACCAGATGATAAACAAAACAGTGTATCCTGGCCGTCAACTTCAAATGGATTGATTGTCTGTTCACCACCATGGTAAAAATCATGATCTAAATCGAGATTCACTGGCACTTGTCTACATACAGGTTCAAATCTGTTACTTTCAATGAATTCCGTCAGTCGCACTTCAACACTCACGAACTTTCTGAAATGATTTGGCGGAAAAAGATCGAAAAATATTATCTGATTTGTTTTCATTAAAATGAATGATGCATCTCTTCTCTTGTGATGTTGCTGATGCTCCATCTCGATTCAAACTTGCTTGATGTTTTTCATTACACATGGTTACAACTTACCTGAAACAAAAACCAACCACTAGTAAATGTTAAATCGGAATATTAGTTAGGGGCAAAGAATAAAGATTTTTTGTAAAAAGTAATCTTTCCGCATTTTCGTGATTTTCCTGGTTTTTCCGATATATGTATGCAAAAAACTAAAACCTTAAACAAAATGGCAATACCAACAAAAAATTAGATATTAATAAAAGTTAAATGGGAATATTAGATGCAAAGAAAAAGGACTTTTTAGTAAAAAGTAATTTTTTCCGTATTTTTCTGGTTTCTAGGTTTTCCCGAGATATGCTGTAAGTGACAAGGAGCAAACAACTAAAATCTTATATTAGATGGGAATACCAACAAAAAAATATGTAAGTTATTAATTCCCACGGGTTGGGGGGTGATATACAGTGGCCTTCGCTCTATAAGAGTTCTTTGACTGAAGCAAAATAATCCTCTTGGTTTCAAATGACTACTTGATTGCCACTATCTACTTTGAGAGAAAAACAATTTTTATTTTTGAGATCTTTAACAACTCGAAGTTCTGAATTAAATTAAATTTTAACTCCTATCCAAGGCAGTTTTTCTATTTTTCATCTAATGATTTAATCGGACCTTCTATGCCAACATTGATTTTATCCAACGAAGGTTTAATGACCAGTCAACTGTTCAAATTCATTAGCATTTAATCCTCTTATCAGTTTTAAATGTAAGTTATAAGCCTGTAATCCTCGTTTTGTTAGTTTTGAATAATGACACTTAATTAAGTTCCAGTGTCCCAGGATGTTTAAGCTTTAGTAGAAATTACAGCTATTGTCCTCACAAAAATGTTTTAACAAATATTAACACGCATATTTGTCTAAGCGTGCGTGCGAGTGGGGGTGAGTGTGTGTACGTGTGTGTGCGTGTGCGTGCGTGCGTGGGTGCGTGCGTGTGTGCGTGTGTGTTACGATTGTACCCTTGGCGACTCAATCAAACGTGACTGATTTTGTGTATACTTTCGATAAAATAATCAATATTATTTGAAAAAATTGAATTATTTTACCCTAAACATTTTGTTGACTTTGGAATATCTTCCCACGGTTGTCCTTGCAATCTAATAAAAAGTTTTATGCATTAGGGATTCCTACTGATCATATTTTCAAAGAAGTATAGAATCAAGCAATTCTTCCTCTCCTCGTGGAGGTTTGGGAGTCTAATATCATTTATTTCTTTGCCTTCATTTCTGACATCAATCTTTAGATCATCAATTTTTCCAATTTTGAGATTACGTACATGGATGAAGATCTACTTGATCGCTTGGTCGCCTTAAACACAAAAGCTCCAAAGAAACAGAATGAGTTACAAATGCGTTTAGCTAAAATTAGATATTAGTTCCATTAGTGTTACTTGCAAGTTCCAAAAAAGGTAATGGAGCTTGGTTTCATACTTTGATTTCCAGTAAATGGAGATCACTGGTTGATAACAGAGTACTATCGATTGCTTGTGCCCCATGGATTGGTTATAACATTTGGTGTCTATGGCTCATTTCTTCCAAAGGATGACTGTCTTTTTCTCTCTGGCCAAAAGAGTACATGTGGGTTTTCAAAATATTGTTCTATAAATTATCCTTTAAGAAGTGCTTCTCCAAATCAATTCGTGCCCCTTTCTTATTTGAGCCACGTGGTATTATTAGGACAGAATCGGTGAGAAGGAATTAACTCTTATTCCATGGAAGAGGTGTAAACTTCTGTTTGAGTCGTTGAATGCGTCTAAACTGCATGGGACTTGATTAAATAATTAAATAATTTCATGAGTACAGAATCGTGCATTTAATCTATATTTTACACTCTTTAAACATTTCAATAGCAAACCGTCGTAAGTAAGGGGTTGAAATATTTGATTACTAAATGTTAATGACGAACATTTTTAAATATGAAAACAAAAAGAATAAGGCTTTTAAACTTTTCCATTTTTAGGTCTCTCATTGTTTGCCAACGCCCAATAAGAATTATTGCCGAAATGTAGGTGCACTAATGGATACGGCACTCATCAGTACTATTGCTTACGATGTCATATACTAAGAAAACAACTTCACCTTGTGTTATTAATAAATCTAAAAAATGATACCAAAAAATATATAAAAAAATGTACCTATACTTATTTAAAATGTATTTATAGTCACAATATACTTTTTTTGCGGTTAATAAACCAAAAATAATTAAAAACTAATGAAAAACAGGTTTTAACTGTTTTGTTATTTTACCATCAATATTATTTATATATTGCATAGTAATTGGTTTATTACCATTGCAATAATATCATACAGGATGTGCCTACAATTTTTGTTGATATCTAGTAAATTAAAACTTATAATCGTTAATCTTTACAGTGACATGGATTAAGTTGAACGACTTCAGTTAAGTTGGAATCAGACGCAATTGAACTCCGATAATACGTGATTAAAATAATGTTTAGTTTTACAAGTTTTTATCTGATATACGTAATTAAGAAAAAAAGAATATCAAAAATTAGATATCGTTAAGTGACCAAGAGCTAAAATCACAGGTTCTGTAAGACTTAAGGATTTACTGTTGTATGATTATTATATTGAGTTTATAAATGTGACGATCGTAAGCATAACGATAATGATTTATTTACCAGAAACAATTTATGACAGTTTTATTATTTCATCAACTTTAAAATTAACTATTCATTCTATAAGATCATATATGCAACGTGGAAGGGAAAGAATTACAAGGGAATGAATAAAAGAGAGTGGGAAGGCAAGGAGTATTTGGAAAAGGGAAGAAGATAATAAGATCACCAGACGTAAAAAAGACAGGGGAGGAGAAAAGTAGGAACAGTGTAACAGTATAATGCAAAAAGAGGAAGGAAGAGAACGAAATGGGGGAAGTAAAGAAATTGACGTGAGAGATGAGGAACCTGAAGGAAGAACATATGAAAGGAATTAGGAGCACATTAACGAAATGAAAGAACAAATGGAAGAAAAGGAAAAGGAAAGGAAGGGGGAGAAACAAGAATTGATAGAGAATTTAAAAACTAGAAAAAAAAGCAGTCGATGAGGAGAGAAGAAGAAGGAAGAACAACATCGTAATAAAGGGGTGGAGAAGCAAGGAAACATAAAGAATTACAAGGGATGATGGAAGAGAAACTAAACGTAAGAGTAGAATTTATAAAAGTGATGGTGATAAACAGGGAGAGGGAAAATGAGGTGGTGGTGGCGGAAATGGAGAGTTGCGAGGAGAAAAAGAAGATTATGGCAGAGAAGAGAAAACTGAGGGATACAGGAATTTACATAGTCCACGACCTAACAAGGGAAGAAAGGAGAGTACAAAAAGAAATAAGGAGCAAAGCGACGGAAAGAAGAGCGGAGGGAAGAAAATTATTGGTAGGTATAATGGAGATAGATGGAGAAAGATACGTATGGAATGAGAGAACGAGGGAGATAAGCAGAGAAAGGGGAGAGAGAAGGGACAATCAAAGGCCAAAAAACTACAAGAAGGGGGAGCAAGGGGTAAGTAGGGCGACGAAACGGAAAAGTAACGGAAAAACGAGTAAAGGAAATAGAACAGAATAACAAAGGGAACAAAGGGAAAGTAGGGAAATAAGACAGGAAGAGACGAACGAAGTAAATATATTGTTCTGGAATGTGGCGGGATTAAAGAATAATGATCAAGATTTCTGGGAGTACGTTAGGAAGCAGGACGTGGTGGGAATGCAAGGAACATGGCTAGAAACAAAAGAGCAGGAGTGGTGGGAAAGGGAAATTCCAAGTGAATATAATTATGGGTGGTGCAGTACACAGAAAGGAACAACACAAAAGGAAGGGCAAAGGGGAGTATAATGGTGGGAATAAAAAAATGGTCGGAAAAAGAAGAAGAAGAGAAAGTACAACAAAGAAGAGGTATTGTAGAAAGGAACATACAGTGGGGAAAAGTAAAAATAGAAATAGTGACGGTATACAGTAGAAAGTTGTAAAATACAAGGGAAATCTTAGAGAAGGTAATAGAAGAGAGGGGGGAAGTTATGACAATAATAGGAGGGCATTTTAACGCAAGAATAGGGGAAGAGGGGGCAAATGATAAAGTGTTAAATACGGACGGAAAAGAACTGTTAGAAGTGTGCAACGAAGGGGTGGAAAATAATTAACGGGTATAGCGAAGAAAGAGAAAGGGGAAGTGTACGTACATAGGAGCAAGGGGAGAATTAATAATAGATTATGTAATAACGAATGCAGAGGCTGAGGAAAGGGTGAAGACATTTAGGGTAGGGGAGAGGATCGAATCGGATCACCAGCCTTTGGAATTGATAATGGAACGGAGAGAAAGAGATACAAAGAGAAAATGGAAAAACAATATGGGAAGGTAAAGGAGTGCAAAAAAGTGTGGAAGAAATGAGAGAGAGAATGGAGGAAGCAACGGAGAAAGTTAAGTTCAAAAAATGGAAGGGAAATAAAATGGGTTGGAAGAGATGGTGGGACCGAGAATGCAAGGAGGCAAAGAGGAAGGCAAGAAGAACACTAAGACTGGAAAAAATGGAAAGTAAAAAAAGAAAAATATAAAGATACAATAAAGAAATTCAGGAATAGCAGATTAAGGTTATGAAAATATTTAAAGAACGAAAAGAGGAGAAGATGGACACAAACGTGAATACAAATAAACGAATGGGAGATATATTTCAGGAGCGTACTGGACGGGGAGCAAATACAGAAAGAAGAAGGAAGACAAAATAAGAAGATCCGAAATATATGAAGGAGAAGGAATAAAAGAAGAAGTAATAGAGACAATACAGAAGGTGAAAAAAGGTAAAGCTGCAGAATATGGAACACAAGGTGCGGAGTGGATATATGGAAAAGAAAAGGTAGCAAAAAGGATGACGGAAATAATAAACAAAACACGGAGAGGGGAAGGATTTCCAGAGAGGTGGAGAGAAGGACATATATGTTCCGTGCACAAAAAAGGAGACAAAAAGCAAGTGATAAATTATAGAGTAACCACATTGCTAAACACGGCCTACAAAATATACGCGACCGTACTGGAGGAAAAGCTAAAGTAGGAAACAGAAAAAAAGAATTTGTTACCAGACGGGCAGACAGAATTCGGAAAAGGAAGAACGATAGAGAATGTGTACAGTCTGAAACACATGGCAAACAAGAAATTAGAAAAGAAAAGGGGGAAAATGGTAGCCGTATTCGTAGACCTAGTAGGGGCTTTCGATAGGGTGAACAGGCAAAAGCTGTGGGAATATCTGAGAAAAAACAGATAAATGAAAGGCTAATGGAAAGGATGAAAGAAATATACGAAGAAACGAGGGACAGGGTAAAGGTGAATGGGGAGCTATGTGATGGATTTGTAACAAGGAAGAGACTGAGGCAAGGATGCACACTGAGCCGAAGCCTGTTCGTTGTATACACAGGAGACCTGGAGGAGACATTAAGGGGGCAACAAGGAGGCCTGGTGGTGTGGAACAGAACCAAGTCTAAAACCAATATACAATATATATATATATATATATATATATATATATATATATATATATATATATATATTAAGCACCGCCATTGTAATCTTGTCAAAAACACTAAACTTTTATTTTACACCATTTAAATGCTGAAAACCAGAGTAAATCTGCCTGGTCCTCAATAGCCAAACACACGCACAAAAAACCAGAATTTACCAGTTTCAACATATCTGCAGAGTGCAGAACTATTACGGATCTATTACAAGTAGCAAACACGTTTAATGCCTATTTTGCTGAAGAACCGCAAAGAATTCTATCTCACTCTACACGTAGGTCAAACACATCTGTAAATAACTGTTTCTCTAGTGGTATTTAGACGGCTATTTACGATTGTATGTGTGTCTTTCTTTAGAAGAAGTTCTCTCAATTGTCAAAAAACTAAAAAACAGAAATAGTTGTAGTCCAGATAATTCTCCTCCTAATTTACTAAAAATGTAGCAATATCACTTATTAAACCGTTAACATAATTAATTAACCTATATTTTGAGGAAGGTGAATTTCCATCTACACTAAAGAATGCTTCGGTTTATCCCATCCAAAAAAAAAATTCACAGAAAGATATCACAAACTTCAGACCTATATCTATTACATCATCATTTGCAAACATCTTTGAATATGCTATACTATCTGGACTTTTATATCATCTAGAAAAGAATTCAATAATTTTTGAAAGACAACATGGTTTTAGAAAAACATATTCAACTGTCACTGCGATACATTCTTTAATAAATGAAATAGTGGAGGCGCTAGACAGTACACAATATATAGCTGGATTGCGATCTAACCAGGGCGTTCGATTATGTGGATCACACTATTTTACTTACTAAGAAAGGTATGGGATAAGAGGTGTCGTTACGAAATTGTTTCAGCCTTACCTGACAGGTAAGACTGTATTTGTTAAAATTAGGTACAAATTACTACATAATACTGTACAAAAATACTATTCCTCAGTTCTACCTATCAAGGTAGGAGTTCCCCAAGGATCGACATTAGGACCTACATTATTTCTCTTATTTATTAATGATATTGTAGAATTCGTAAATTACTCTCTGTATTTGTATGCTGACGATACTTCTGCGCTAATTTCAAACCACAACATCCATGATCTTGTGAATAATATTAACGTTCTTTTAATGACGTTAGAAAATTGATTTGTCAGGAACAAACTACATATTAATTATTCTAAAACTAATTTTCTTGTATTTCGCTCATCTAAACAAAAAAGCGGTATTGTTAGTGATATTCAAGTGAATGGCTCACAAGTACAATATCAAACCAATGTAAAATTTTTAGGTGTGCAGCTTGATGATAATCTTAATTGGAAACTCCATTGCGAATCATTGGGAAAAAAGTTAAAAAGGTCTGTTTTCAAATAAAAAATTAAAAATGCTTTCTTCCCCTTCATTTTATTATGGTGAAGTTCACAGAAAAATTTTATACGGCATTAGCTTTTGGGGTCTATCTACATCGGCGCTTGAAGTATTTCTATCACAAAAGAGAGTCATACACTGCATTGATGGTGCTAAAAGTAATGAATCGGGTAAGCATTATTTTATCAAATACAACATTCTATCTCTAGCTAGCTTATACATTTTAGAAACCTTGAGTTACGTATATTGTAACTACTACAAAATTGAAAAAATTCTGCCATTCATACAATACAAGGACGAAACACGATTATCGTAACCCGTTAAATAAATCAACTAGTACTAAACAGACTCCTACCTCAGGAGTTATATTATTTAAGAAGCTACCACTGAACGTAATACAATGCGCTACGTTACATAAATTCAAAAATCAGCTCAGAGCAATATTAATAGAATATTGTGTATATACTGCAGCCAAAACAGTGGTTGTTGTTTATATGTGCACATGTAGCATTTATTGAGCCCGTCAATACCCTTAAATTAAATATTGTTCTGTTTATGATAAATTGTATTAGCCAATCTATGTATTATTGTATAAGCTTGTAATGTCACACCTTTAGTAATGTATTGACTTGATGTATACCACTTTTGTGGTCTTTGATTTAATATATTATTATTATTATTATTATTTTTTTTTTATGTTTGTTTGGCAATGACTGCTAAGGTCTTTTGCCATTTTCTATTTGTAATGTGCCTTTTGCTATAATTTATTAAATAATTCTGTCCGTCTTAGGAATAGCAACACCTTTTTTTTATTTCTTTCTTCTCCTAGAACTTCACTTAAGTCTCCTTCAATATTTAAAGCTTCTCTTTCATTTACATATTATGGACATTCAATCATTATATGCTGTACACTGTAATTTGTGTTGCACGTTTCACAAACATTCGCTCTACATTTTCCCAATAAATGTAGGTGGGTCATGCGGGTATGTCCAATTTCGAGACGCGTTAGCACTATTTCTTCTTTCCTGCTCAAATTTAATGTATTTTTTCTTCCATTAGTGTTTCTTTTTATTTTACTTAGGTGAGTGTTTGACCGTTTCCACTCTTCCTCCCATTGTAGTTTGTTCTTCACCTGTAAGAATTGTTTAAGGTCGTTTGGTTGAACTGCGATCTCGTCACGTGTGTTACAGCTTGCTGCAACTTTTGCTGCCGCATCTGCTGTCACATTTCCAAGAATGCCTACGTGTCCTGGTATCCAAATTACACTTATTTCATAACTTATGTTAGTCAAATAATGTACACGTTCTTTAATGTAGTTCACTAGTAGATCTTGTGAAAATTCTGGACTTTGTATAGCAAGAATTGCACTGAGTGAATCAGAACAGATTACAACTTTTTGTTCATTTAGATGTTCACATACTAAAAGCGATTGCCAAATAGAATAGTTCGGCACTAAACACACTGGTAAGGGCATTATGAGTCCAACTGTAACTTTTGTTATTAAAGACGATAGAACTTCCTGCTCCCACCTCCGTTTTGGATCCGTCCGTGTATATTATCAGGCAATCTTTATATTGTTGTACTATCTCTCTAAAATATTTCCTGTAGAGAAATCCGGATGTTTGTTCTTTTTTGTATTTCGATAGTCTCATGTCTATATTAAGCTTCAGTGGTATCCATGGAGGTTGTCTTAAGATTGCGTGTCTAAATACAGGGCAATCGTCTACGTCTAGAGCCTCAAGTATTTCCAGCGCTCTTATGACTGCGGGCCTGCTAATGGTGCTTCTCCTACTATACTCTTGTATCATAGTGTTATTTTCTAGCCTTTCTGAATTGACATGTTCTGATGTTTTGAGCTTTGTTAAATAATTTGATAGTAGTATTTGCCTTCTTACATACAGTGGTGGAATACCTGAGTCTGCCAGAATTGACATAACCGGGCTAGTACGGAAAGCACCCGTAGCTAGCCTAATTCCAGCATTATGAACTTTATCCAGTTGGCTTAATGTGGACTTTCTTGCTGAGGAGTACACAATGCAAGCATAACCCAAAATGGACATTACGAATGCTTTGTATAATCGCAGTAATGTGTCTCGTTAACATCCCCAATCTGAGTTATTTAAGCATCTCATTAAATTTAGTCTTTTTTTGCACCTGTCTGTAAGATGTAGTATATGTAATTTAAAATTTAATTTTTCATCAAATATTACACCTAATATTTTTACATTCTTTACTACGTTTACTACTTTCTCGTTGATGTATACTTGTGGAGATGCGTGTTCGGACCTTAGCCTGCAAAAGTCTATGGCAGCAGTTTTGGTTTCGGAGAAACGCATTCCAATTCTTTCGGCTTTGGTGGTAATGTGGTTAATAGCTATTTGAAGATTTTCTTCTATGTCTTTAATTGACCTCCCCTCATATAGTATTACTAAGTCATCGACATATAGAGATCTTTTGATTGTGGGCTGTAGTGTATTTATTAGGTCATTTATTCCTATTAAAAATAGGGTGCAACTTAAGATGGAACCTTGTGGAATTCCATTTTCTTGCACACGCATATTGGAATACGTGTTTCCTACTCGAACTGCGAATGTACGGTGTGATAGAAACGCTTGAATGCTCGTTGGTAGATTTCCCTTTATTTTCCATTCATCTAGTTTCCGTAAGATGTTGTATCTCCACATCAACTCATATGCCTTTTCTATGTCGAAGGTGACTGCTATTATGTGGTTTCGTCTTGCAAAGCTGTTCAATATAGCATTTTCCAGGTATACAAGGGCGTCGATGGTACTATGATGTTTCCTAAATCCAGCTTGGTTCTCAGCAATCCAGTTATTACTTTCCAGCATCCAGGATAATCTTTCATTTAGCATTTTTTCGTAGGTCTTACTCATACAACACGTAAGTGCTATTGGTCTATAATTAACGGGGTTTGTTATATCTTTACCCGGCTTTCCTATGGGAATTATCACGGAATGTTGCCATTGGGATGGATAAATACCTTTTATGAAAAGTTCATTATAAATATTTAACAGGTCGTTTTTTCTGGACATTGGTAGTTGCCTCAACATAGCATTAACAACGTTGTCAGGACCAGGAGCAGTATCTTTTGTCTTATGAAGAGCCTTTTCTAAGTCACTCATTAAAAAAGGTGAATTGTAAACGTAATGCATGTCTGTCTGAAAATTTATCTCTCTTTCATTTTCAATTTTTGTTTTATGGAATTCGTCATTATAATTATTTGAGCTGCTGTTGGCTCCAAACTGTCTTGAGAATGCATCTGTTACATACGTAGCATTAACTACCTTTTGACCTCCAACCAAAAGTACCGGCGAAATTGTTGCGCTGTTCTGCCCCATAATTATTTTTGCTTTTCTCCATACTTGCTTGGAGTTTGTTTTGCAATTTATAGTTGCCACGTATTTCTCCCATGATTTTCTTTTTGCGTCTAGTATCATCCTACGCATTTGTGCTCGTGCTTTTTTAAAATTGATTAAATTTTCAGTGGTTGGTTGTTTTCTAAAAATGTTAAAAAGTTTTCTTTTGCGCCCAACAATGTCCTTAATTTCAGGTGACCACCAAGGCACCCTTTTATTGTTAACTGTACCACTTGTTTCTGGAATTGCTTTTCTTGCAGCCATTACTATTTGTTCCGTAAAAGCATCAATCTTTTGTGTTATAGGTAGGTTTGCATCAATGCTTATTACACAATTAAGGTAGTCTGCGTAAAGCTTCCAATTAGCTTTCTCTAAAATCCACCTTTTAGGTACATATTGCACTTGTTTTTGTAGAGATGTCGTAATAAAGATTGGGCAATGATCGCTATTATGGAAGTCTGAATGCGTTTCCCAATTCAGTGTAAGTGCTAACGTGTTTGAGGTTATAGATAAATCTATAGCATTAAAAGTATTGCTTTTTGCATTGTAGTGCGTGATTTTATTTGTGTTCAGTAAAACCAAATTGTTGTTCTCTAGAAACTCTTCAATTAATCGTCCTCGATTGTCTGTTACATTTGATCCCCATAAAAGGGAGTGGGAGTTAAAATCTCCTACCACAATATATAGTGCTGATAGTTGGGAGATTATATCTTCAAGGTCTCTTATTTCCCAACTGAAAGACGGTAGATATATGTTGCACACAGTTGCTTTCAGTGGGTAGATAAATTCTACAGCAACAGCTTGCAACCTTGTTCTGATTTTTTGTTCTTTATGCGGATAATTGCTTTTTATAAAAATTGCAACTCCTCCACTTGCTCTATCATTATCTATGCAGTTCTCTTTGTACGTTTTGTAACCTCTAAAAACAAAATTTTCATTGCCTTTTAAATGCGTTTCTTGCAGACAAAAGCAAAACGGATTGCTTGCTTGTAGTAACATTTTTATTTCGCAGTAATGAGCCTTTAGCCCATTACAGTTCCATTGTAGCATGTTTTCTTTATTAGACATATTTGTAAAGTCAATTAAATAAATTAGCGTTTTGTCGCATAAACACACAGTGGATTTAAATAAAAAAGAATAAAATAAAATAAAATTTGAGATCAGACGTATAAGCAACGAACAAACGAGCAAACAAACATTAAATAAAAAAGAGAAAATATCACAGTTTATCTTTAAAAAAAGAGAAAATATCACAGTTTATCTTTTATCACAGTTTAGTTATAAAAATATCACAGTTTAACTCTTATCATAGACTAGATTTATGTTTTATCACAAACCATGTTTTCCTGACTCTTCGTCGGATTTGGTTTTGTAGGCTTCCGGGGTTTTCCCTTTGGCCAACCCTTTTTCTTTTTGCTTCCTTGACCACCAGAATCTGTAAACTGGCTAGATTCTGTTTCGTAGTCAAGCGAGAGTGATGGACTATCATCATCTCGTTTCCTTTTATCCCTACTTTCACTTGTTACGCTTTCAGTTCTTCTTCGAGATGTTTCTGAAGTTCTTATTTCAGTTGTTGTATTAACTGTGTTTGATAATGTTTCCTGAACGATCTTTTTAATACAGTCTTTCAGTTCTTAATAATGTCTTTCGCATCACTTTTATAGACATTGCTGGCCACAGCTTGCGAATAGGATATACGTTCTGTGGGGGCTTGAAAAGTACTTGTAATTTTTTTCTTCGCTTCAAAATATGTAATTCTTTCCTGTACCCTTAGTTTTTGGATTGCAATCTCTTCTTTCAGTTTCGCACACTCTTTAAATCGAGAATTATGGTTGCCAGAGCAGTTTGCACACTTCATTGTAGTGCAAACTGTTCCTTCATGTAACTCTCTTCCACAAACGCACATGTCTTGTGATTCACATTTCTGAGAAATGTGTCCAAATTTGTGACACTTGAAGCATCTCAGAGATAATGGTATGTATGCCTTGACTTCCAATACGTGAAATGCCGCTTTAACAGTTTTTGGCAGAGTTGGTCTATTAAAACTGAGTACATAAGTACTACTTGGTATTGTCACTCCATTCTCGTTATATTGACCTGTTTTATATCCAGGACACCTTGACTATACATTCCCTCCAATATCTCCTCATGCGTAGCATGATTTAAGTCACGGCATGTAATTATTCCTTTAGAGTAGTTTAGTGTCCTGTGCGGATGGACTACTACATCGAATCCACAAAATTTCTTAATTTCAAGCAACCTTGTTGCTTGTTTGGATGAAACCGTTTCCACTAAAAGACCATCTCTGATTTTTTTTACATTTTTTGTGTTCCCAATTGCATTGTTTAGTTCTTTGGCGATGAGAAAAGGACTTACAGTCGCAAAATCCCCATCTACCTTTTTGACAACCAAGTATTGAGGCACAGTAGCCCCTTCCCTTGATTTGGCAATACGAGCCGCTAATGGACTCGTTGCAGTAGTTTTACGTGGGTTGATGCTGCTCACTCCATCATTGTCCACGGATCTTTGACGCCAGCCAACGGCAGGCACATCTCCACTACTTCTTGGTGAGGGTTTATCAAGTGGGCCCTCTCCCACTTCCACATTTAACGAGCTGGCGCTCGACGGTTTATCTTTTGGTACATTCATAAACTGTTCCCACGACAACGGGCAGAAAAAAAGGTCGACCACAGTAGTGCTCCCATGCTATGGTAAGGCGTTTAATACTGTAGAGAGGCTCCAAACTCTCCACAGGCGTTTCAACGCTAAAGACCAGGCTTCCCCCTGGCCACACTCAGGCTTCCCCTCGCGCAATCCCTTCGGCACCTGAAACTGCCAAACGACCTTGGGATTGGGGGATTTTTTATAGAGGTTACCTTCCTCGTAATTCGGGCGGTAAAGCCAAGACCACCGGCCGCTAGCTGTACGACGTTCCCTAGCCACGCCCTGCTAGAGTCTCTGAAGTACAATTCGCGGTTGCGGTATTAGGAGACGGCTAGCGCTCAGCCGTCCCCAGCCAGGACATCCCGGGCTTGCCACACCCGTATACGCTTTTGACGGCGCACGTCCTGAGAAGAGTAGAAAGAAATTGGAAGAGGTGTCTCAGCTTTCGCTGCGAGCCTGAAGTGATCAAGAGTTGGAGCGAGGATGCTCCGACAGAAAAGAGTTAAAGTAAGGGAAGTCACTCAAGACTAGTTTAAGAAAAGTGTACTTCTAGCTAAGGGGACGCAGGGTTGCCATCCCTGTCCTCGTTAGATACGAGGCCCCACGTGGAGTTACGGAATTCAAATCTATCGATGATATAATTAAGTTCCGTATCACACAACTTCGTTAATTGATAGTTTCTCGGATATTTTAAGACAAAAGGGGTTTAGTGTAGAGGGGTAACATTTACAGTACCAGGGAAGTTTGGTAACGAATTTGTTCAAATTGATACCGGGTGAGTCAAAAATAAACGACTTCGCCAATATTTCATTTCTTAATAGCACACGTTGCATATTTATTTGTTTTCCTCCTTGCAACTACATGCCACTTATTTACGATGTGGCGCTATCAGGTTATTCAAGGTTTTACTTGTTTTAAACAAAATACACTTTTTCTTTTATTTTTATGTTTTTATCACAGTATGTAGTTTGACTTATTCAATAAAACTGCACAATATAACAAAAGTAACAAACAACAATAATTGAACAACAAAAAATTAAAATAGAACGTACAGAAGATATGCTTACATACTCTGTATGGAATATTATTACAGGCCAAATACACATTAAGGTAAAGGCAATTTGTGCGCCTGGCATAGCTCAGTGGTGTGGGTGGGGTTCTTACTTAATGCTGCAACAGGACACTCGTCAAAAAGGCGGCACCTGTTAAATACATTTATAGCGGGAAAACGTCATGAACTAGATCTTAATAATGACCTAACTGGAAACCAAAACTTTCACTCAAACCGAAATACCCTCCTCTACCTAAAAATTGTACTCCAAAAATATTCACGCCAAGTTCACCTAAACTTCAATAAAATCTTAAGCTTCATATAAAAGCCGCAAAATGCGATAACAAACTAAAAACTCGTTAAATATTTCGATGAATTTAGCGCTCAAATGCCCAAAAATAACTGATCAAAACGGTAATTAATTATATAATTTAAAACTGAAAATAAGTGACAACAAAACTAAACAAACACGATCAAATATTTATACAATCCTAAAATATGCTAAACGTCGACATCGGGATATAGTAGCTCAACTCGGGAAAATACACAGCTTCGCCATAACAAATAATCAAATTCGCTTACCTGTTTAGCAAAATCAGCCGAATCAATGATGTCTACAATCAGGATGTTGATTCCTATAAAAATCACTTCAAAAAAATAGCGACTACTCGCAAAATATCACTGGCAAGCAAATAAGCCAGATGTTCGTTCAACGACCTATTTACTTTACAATGACGTTACGATATGCCTATTAAAACTTATCTTCAACTTTAATTACATCAACTACTTGAAATTAAATCAATCAGTCCGCTATAAAATATGCTCTAATTCAAGAAAATAATATAATGCATTAACTCATCAACCTTTAAGGGTTGTGTTATAATTCAATAACCAATGATATCTTTCGAACGTAATTACTTTACATTCTGTTCAATTAAATTATTTAATTTACCTAATAGACGGTGATACTAGCTGGTGTCAACGTCGGCCTTTACTAAAGTTCTGCAAATATTATCCTATACCGCATAACAAATGGTTATAACAAATAAATTGCCTTCCCCTTGTAACGGATTTGACACATAATTTCAATACAATTCGTCAGTATAACAAAAAAAGACAAAACACTCATATGAATTTGGATTATAACGGATGAATACGCTTGTATTAAAATTTAAACGATAAAATAATAAGACGTTATTCTCAAAAGACAGCGTATTCATCCGTTAGAACATACACAAAAATAATGAGTTACACAAAAACAAAACAAAAAAATGCTCCGAAATATTTACCTTAATTTGGGAGCAGCCCCTTTGTTATAAAACATCTGGTGGAAACCCCAGAGGTTGGCGTCTGTTGAAATTGCGTTCGAAACTCAAAACATGGCCCAACTCGTGAATGTTTCGCTTTCAAGTTGCGTTTTGATTGATACTACAATTGGATGTTCGTTACACTAATATTTGTACTTCCGTAAAGTTTGATTACTTTACTCTACTATGTACAAGTTCTGAATATCACTTATTATTTTAAAATCTCAAAAAGCATATTTATTTACAGCGAATTATTTGTTATCGGTTCGGCTGTACACACGAAGAAGCCAAAAACTAAAACCTGAACTATATTACTAGTGATCCGCACACAAAATGCGATGAAACTCCAGAAGGAAATAATGACCGGCACTTTTTCAACACCGAGACCAATTCCCTGGACGTGAAACTGTCGCTACACGATAACGATAAAATAATCCGAGAGGATACCCAAATTAAAGGCAATGGAAAGACCAGTTATTCATTAACCTCCAAAGGGGAAAAATTATCCTTAACAACCAAATAACTAGTTAAGAAAAAAATTTAAAAAGGAGGGTTTTAATTTAAAAATTAATTAAGTATATCAGATTACACATAAAAATTTTGTAAAAAAAATGTAATTGAACCTAACTTCAAATTAAAAATTTTGTACCCTTGGATAATTCTGGGACAACCCTGATACTTGCGATTGCAATAATTCAAAGTTAAGCTTTCCTTTTGGGCAATAAATTTTAATTGAATAATTAATTAAAGTAAATATTTCGCATTTTTTAAAATTATTTCATAACCGTTATTATGTCTTTATTTCGGACCTACACTGGAAAATGCCAAAACAATTCGGTTACGGTTTATGGCAAACCAAATGTTAATCTTCAATGGAATCTGTTTCAATGTTCAAACTTTAATTTAATAAATCCAATTAATTTGAATTAAAGGTTCAGTTAAAAAATATTTGGTTTAAAAATTTTCATTTTTTGGTTCAGTTTCCGATTATTCAGGGCAACAAAATTAATACATTAATGCTAATTCCATTGTTAATGGTTGTTTTTTAACATGGTAAAATTTTAAACATTAATTTCGATTTATTATCTTTTTTTAAGACTTTCCTAATTTGAATTTAAAAAAAACCTCACAAATTCAATCAACAAAATTTATGATTTAATGAAAGGATTTATAAAAAATTTTATCGTTTGTTTTCCATTTTAAGTATCTTTTTTAATGAATAAAAAATATTGTTATGATCCAACTATAATATTAAGTCTTGTAGATTCTTTAAAACATATGGTTCAAAACTTGTTTAAAAATATTAAACAAAAATTTTGGTTTAAATGGAGTGTAGATTTTGAAAATAATCTTCCGGTTTTCTTTCTTTTAGATTATATTTTCAACTTTAATCCAAACGGTTTTAATCTGATATTCAAATATTGAATTAATTTATAAAAGCAATTTAAAATTTGGAATCCCTTTTTAGTTTAAGAAGTAAGACTTTTTAATTTTTTTCTAGGTTTCTTAAATTTAAGTGACAAAACTTTTCCTAATAAATGTCTAACAAATTTTCCCATGAATTGTTATCCTGGGTTGGGGGTGAGGTGGTGCTTGGTCGTTGGTCCCTGGCAAACTTTAAAGACGATGGTTCATTTCAAAATATATTTATTTATTTGTTAAAAATATTTATTTAAAATGAATTTTTACTTAAACTTATTGTTTCCTATATTTTAAGGTTTTTCATTATTTTTCAAGGAACCTTCTATCCAAAAGGAATTTTTCAAAATTTTTCTAATTATTTAAATCTTCTTATTCTCCTTCTTTTCATATTTTACAATTTTAATTTATAAGATATTCCTGGTGTTACTTATCTTAAAAGAACTTACAAAGGTCCAAAATGAACGATTATTAAAAGTTTATAAAAATTGTTTTATCCTTATTTAACTTAAAATTTAAAGATACTTGTTGTGAAATTGGTATAAATGGTTCATCTTTTTAATGGTTGTCAAAGGAATTGGTTTTTCTTTGGTTCTATTGTATTTCCCAAAATGCCCAAATAGTGCTTTTTTGAGACTTTTTAAAATACATAAATTACTTAAAATTAAATTATTGTTTAAATCTTAATGTCATTTGAATATTATTAGTAAGTAAATTATGGAATAAAATTATTTATAATTAAACACTTTTATTTAACAATTTTAAAGAAGGGTTGATAAATTTTTAAAATTTTCATACGATCTAATTGAATTGATATTTAAATCATTTATCTTATCTTTAACAATAATATTGAATTAATGTTATTAAAATTTTAAATTGAACATGATAAACTATTAAAATTTGTCCCTTTTTACCCAATAAATCAAAAAAACAAAATGATACATGTCAACTATTTAAGTATATTAAAAAATTCTTTTTAAAAAAATAATTAAAAGCAAAATTTAAAATTTTATAAATTAATAAATGGTTTATACACAAAATTTTTGGGGCCCCAAAATTTTTTAAATAAAAAAATTTTTTTTTTTTCTTTAAAAAATTTTTTTTGGGAAAAAATTTTTTTTTAAAATTTGTTTAAATTTTTTAAAATTTTTAAAAAAAAATTCTTTTTTAATGAAAATTAATTTAACTATTTGGACATATATTACAAATATAAAAATCTCCGTCCAAAAAATACAAAATCATTTCATTTCTTTTTAAACTATCGAAATGGGAAATCATGTTATTGGAAAAGGTACATTAGTTAGTAGACAAGGAAACTCATCCACAAGAGTCGCACGAGGTTTCAATACATGGCACTGAAATTTTTTCATCGACATCTCTTTTCCAAAATAAGCTTCCGGTGACAATTGGAAAAATATTTATGATAATAGGTTAAATCGTTATTATTTAAAATTGAATAAATTTACTTACTGTTCTAGAACGCTAAAATACTTATCGTCATACTTATTCTTAGCAACTAGTAAACAAAACTTACTGTCGTGGAAACAGACGAGGTAAACAACCAGACAGAGCATAGTCGCGCAAGAGGAATGAGGAATGATACTATTGACACATTTTGAGCCTCTACAGTTATATTCCAATGCAAAGGAATGTTTTAACGAATCATACAAATAATGGTATTTTGTATTAATTTGCGGTGGGCCATATGATTTAGTAAGTATAGGAGTAATTGTTGTAATGAAAGTAAATATAAGAGAAAAAACTGGAATGTGACGTTTAATAATACGTATGTTGTTGAATTAGAATTGAGCATCTTGAATTAACAAGAGGTGACTCATTTAATGAGTAATAATCATATGGTAATAGGGAACTTCAGTTATAGTAGCAGACAAACATATTTTGCTATCAATATTTAAATCTTCCCATAACGAATCATTCAACCAAGTCTGTGTGCGAGGGTAATGGAAAATTAAACCTACATATTCAAACACAGTATAATTCTACGCCGGATAGAATTGTCACTAAAAAATTTATTAGGTTTTCAAAGACCAATAGCTGCATCTCCGTATACCCCCATAGATCTAGAAAAAATTAAATCGAATTATTACTAGGCTACAACTTGTAGTCTACTACTAATTCTATTAGTAGGCACATATTGTGGTTCACTGATTTTTAAGACGTCAAATTCTATTTCTTAGTTTAACTAAACATTTATAACCAAAAAAATACTCGTACGGAAAGTTTTGTATTAAAAAAAAAGTAATTATTACATACACCCTACCTGGTTAAATTTATTTATTTATTAAACATTTTTCACCTCATATAGTATAATATACATAGCTTTTGGTGTGACATTAAATTAAATACAAAACACCTAATTTAATTTAAATTTATATTATCAAATACTGATACATTTGCAAATATGAAAATCACGCCTAATTGACAGCGATGTCTTGTTAAAAACTCTTATAAGACAAAATTATCTAAAATTGAATTACGTTTAAAAAAAGGGCTTATCGTCGTTATTAAGTTCGGAGTTTATGCCCAAAATTAAATTATCTTTAATAAGATCTCTTTGACCATTTCAATACAGTTAGCAATGTCCATGTGTCCGCTTGATCGTGTGTCCGTTAGTCCGTTTGACGTTGTGCTTATGTGCCCATGCGTCCGTGCGTCCGTGCCTCCATGCGTCCGTGCTTCCGTGCCTCCATACGTCCGTGCGTTCGGGCGTTGTGGGTCCGTAGGTTAAGCTAAAATATTTGTTTTTTTATAAATATTGTTTTTATATTATGTGCCCATACACTTATTGCTATTTCTCTTAAATTTTATTTTCCAAGTTCCCTATTCATTTCCTACATTACGTGTTCAGATTCTGATACGAACATGAATTCCATAAGAGAATTTACCAATGGAAACATATTTGACTGCGCAATAAAGTCTAATGACAATATTGTTTAATATTCGTGTGAATCAATATTATAAAATGGTTATTAAATTGGGAAGGACAAAGGTGAAATGGAGAGAGATACAGTAGGTGGGTGTATGGTTTGATGTGGAATTCATTCTGTTGTCAAAATGCGGATCGTTAATAGATGTAAATTGTGTATAGTCACTTGTTTCGTACATTTTGGCAGCAGTAGTGCCACATTTCGATTGTGGTTCAAAAATAAGATTGAATTTTGTTAATAATGTTAATTTCTGTAATTTCGTTAATCTGTTAATTTCGACAATTTCATCAATTTAGTCAAATTTGTGAATTTCGGTAGGTGGATGTATACCTTGATATGCAATTTATTCTATTAGATCCGTAATAGATGTAAATTGGGCCTAGTGAATCGTTTCGTACACAGTCATACATTTTGGTAGCGGTATTGCCACATTTAGGTTACATCTTGTAATATAAAATAAATAAGATTAATTTGGTTTTAGAGATATTCAATTGTTTTTTTGAAAAAAGTTATCCCACATGCGGTCGCCGCCACTGATTTGTTAGGCGACTTTTGTTTATTTTAAAATGACTAAAATTTTTGGTGGTCCTATAATATTCTGAAATATCTTAATTTTAAATTTTTTAATAATGTACAGGGCATGTCCGTTTGTAAACACATTTTTTTTAAATTTTTTTAATTGGAATCCTCCATGATGTTCGTGTCATTCGATGCCTCGTTTGATATTTTTTTCTTTTTCATCAAGCATGTCTTACACCTAAAATTAATCATTTTCAAAATATTTTCAATTTATTTGTGAAATTGCGATTGTAATACAAAAAGACTGAAAATAGAGGTATTAAGTTGGCCATGGGATTGGAGTTTCCTACTAAAAAAATTTTTCAAATAAAAACATAACTTAATATAATAATTACAAATTGATTTGAATTATTTAAAATTTAACAAAGTTTTTGAAACAAAATTAGTGCATAAAACACTGTTGGTTCTAGGCAAATTTGAATCAGTCAGTAAAATTTAACAGACTTTTTCGAACAAAATTAATGCATAAAACACTCTTGCTTCTAGACAAATTTAAATCAGTCCTTAGTAACATTTCTGAAGCACTCAATTTGATTATGTTCAGATCAACAATTTAATTTTTTACGTCTTTTTGTAAATGTAAACGTATGAAGATGACCATGGAATTGTAGTTTCGTGCTAAAGAATTTTTAAATCAAGTAGTATTGATTTATAAAAGAAAGTTTGGCATTATTAAATGTCTATCACTTACAAAGTTTTGAGATACTCTCTCTCTCTCTCTCTACAGTAAAAATTCGAGTCTTTGAAATTATTGTTAATTTATTTTCTTTATCCATTGGCATTGCCAAATTTGTCTTAAAATTGTAAATTAACTATGCATTGTTTTCAGTAAATTAGGCTGGTGAAAATAACTGTAAATATTCATTATTTTTATGAAATACTGTGTAATAAAATTAACGAATACAATTACAACAAAACAAGAACAATAAACGAAAAGAAAAAAACTCAAAAATCAATTTCTCATTAAATGCTCGAATGTTCTTCCTGCAACTTCAATAGATTTATTAACAAGTCACACAAATTATTTTTTGTTAACTCTAATGTCGGCCTTGTGATATTTTAAAAAGCAAACCTGATTCTTTCCTTCATATTTTCTGGTGTGGTTGGAATTTGTTTATACACATAATCTTTTACGTAACCCCCAAAAAAGAATCGAGTCGGGTCCGATCACGTGACCTCAGTGGCCAAGAAATGGGTCCTCCTCAATCTATCCACTGATTTTCTTTCCAATTGTTTAAAAATGTCCGTTCATCTCGAAGGTAGAGGGCGGGTGCACCATCAGCTGGAACTACATATTACCATACTGCTTCATTAATATTTTGAAAAGGTTAGGTAGCACATCTCTTAAAAAATTTAAATACACCTCGCTGGTTAAAGTATCTTCAAAAGAATAAGGACCTATAACATGGGTTCCAATAATCCCCCCTCACACATTTAGTGACCACCGATTTTGTTGGTCAACATGCCTGATCCAATGAGGATTTTCAGTGCTATAATAATGCATGTTATGTCTGTTCACTAAACCATTACTTTTGAAGGTAGCGTCGTCACTAAATAATATAGAATTTAGAAAATTAGGGACTACTGCAATTTTTTGCAAAATCCAGTTGCAAAAATTAATGCTTCGTCCAAAATGTTGACCATATAGTTATTGATGAAGTTCTATACGATATCTATGGTATTTATGGGCATTTAATATATTTTTCACGATAGACTTTTTTATCAGTCAAATGTGATATTTGTGAAGTACTTACATGAGGATTTTCTTGGATTGCAAGTAAAACTGTAAGTTGGTTTTCATCATTTGTCACTGCTTTATTAGCTACCAGTTTCTTCAAATCTTTGTAAAGGATCTTGAAGCGCCGTAGGTTGCGGTTTTTTTCAGTATCGGGGTATCTTGCTGCATAAATTCTACTTGTCAGTAAGCTTTTTTTTGACAATCTCCAAGAATAAAAATCGTTAAAACCATTTCCTGAATATTTAGAGTCATTTTCAACAGTTTGAATAAATTAAAATACAAATTAGGTTTAAACTGAATAGAACCAACTATTGCAAAACAATTTTTCAATGGAATATTGTCATGGCACCCTTGTTTTTTAATTGCGAGTTAAAACATTAATTCCAAATAATCTATGTTATTTGATCAGTAACCAAATTAAATTTGATTAAAGTTGATTTGAACATAGTCAAATTGAGTACTTCAGAAGTTTTACTAAGACTGATTTAAATTTAGAAATTTCATTGAGGTTTGATTTAAATTTCCCTTGAACGAAAAAGTGACTTGTGTAAGGGTATGCACCAATTTTGTTCAAAAAATTTAGAATAATTTAATTCAATCAATTTGTAGTTGTTATATTAACTCTTGTTTTTACTTGGACACATTTTTTAGTAGGTAAAAGAACGCCAAAGTTTCTTTTATAAAGTAACACAACTTGATTAAATATTTTTTTAGCATTAAACTACAATTCCATGACCATCTCTATACGTTTACATTTACAAAAAGACGTAAAAAGTGAAATCGTTGATCTGAACATAATCAAATTGAGTACTTCAGAAATGTTACTAAGGACTGATTTAAATTTGTCTAGAAGCAAGAGTGTTTCATGCATTAATTCTGTTCGAAAAAGTCTGTTAAATTTAAAATAATCCATTAAATAATTTTTTAATTGTTATATTAAAACGTGTTTTCACTTGAAATGCCTCTATTTTCAGTCTTTTTATGTTACAATCTCAATTTCACAAATAAACAAAAATATTTTGAAAATTATTAATTTTAGGTACAAGATGAAAAACAAAGAATATCAAACAAAGCATCGAATGACACGAACATCATGGGGGGGCATTTCAAAAAATTAAAAAAAAGTTGTTTTTACAAACAGTGACCTGTACGTCCTGTACATTATTAAAAAATTCAAAAATTAAGATATTTTACTACAGGACCACCAAAAATGTTGTGTCATTTAAAATACAAATCCCCTAACAAGTTAGTGGCGGCGACAGAAAGTGGGATAATTTTTTTGAAAAACAATTGAATATCTATAAAACCAAAGGAAATAGGCTCATACAATTTGGTATCAAATGAAAGCGTTTTTTATGGGCTTTCAAAAATTTTATAATTATACTGGGTGTTTTATTTAAAAAAACATGTTTAGTTTTCGCCAACAACATGAAACGCCCTGTATGATAAAAAATATTTTTAAAATGTAGTACTTATTGATAATTACGCGTGGTCGTCTTTGTAGAATCTTCCACCCCCTCCTCGTTTGGCCACCCTGTATTATTAAAAAAAACTGAAAATTAAGAAATTTCAAAATACTTCATAATCACAAATAATTTTCTGCCATTTTGAAATAAACAAAAGTCGTTTAACAAATCAGTGGCGGCGGCTGCAAGTGGGATATATATTTATGTATATAAGCACTAGTTTAGTTGGTATAAAATTTAATTTAATGGTTCTTAACGGTATTTTTAAATTAACGGAAGACAGAATCATACATGCATTTTGTGGAAACACATAGATTCGTATGTGAATAATAAGAAACATGTACAGAAATAAACTTATACACGCGACAAAATACTTTTCGTATAATTCAAAATACCTACTTATAATCCATTTTTTATGCAAATGAGGACACAGGAAGCTTAATTTCTTTTGAACGCATAAAAATTTAGAGTAAATATACCGTGGCCCACAAATGAGAGTGATTCATTTTAATCATAAATACACACGTAATTGCTGAACCACAGATGACATAAGGTTTTCACCGAACAACATTTTTTCTAACTTTTGAAATTCGAATAATTTTTAAGAACCACCAAAGGTTATCAACCCATATAACACTTATTTAAACGACTGTACTTCATGGAAATGTATTTGTCAACAGGTTAGATTTCATTGCCTTTTCATATGTCACCGATTTTTAAGTTTTGCGATGGACTGTATTCAATTAAAAATTGACCACGATTAGTGTTTGCCACAAGCAATTATCCCTCCAGTATTGGTTGTATTTCGACCATCACTTTAAGGAGTCTCCATACAAACCAACTACCATTTTTTCAACAATTTTGCTAAATTATTACAAAATTGATTTCCTTCCCCCTATCATTAACATGTAATTCGAACCAATTTAAAACGGGTTCCATGCTATAGTTATACTTATTGGACATGATTATGGTCTCATCCCAAACTTGGCACATGTTTATTTTCTTTTAAAGTAACTTAAAACAATGAGTTTTAAGAGAATTTTTGCTACATGTATAAACCATTTCTAATTAGTAATTACCAATGTAAGTAATAAAATTACAAATAAATTTAATGCGATAATGATACTAAGTAATATACTTACAGGTAGTGTTAAACTTACAATATTTACACCTTATACCGATCTGATCGTAGTTTAGATTAGCAAATCTAATATCATTGTAATACTTTCAATTAGTCATTAAAAAAGGAAAAGTGGTGTTGGTTGTAGATAACATTCGGAGATTGTAGTTGTTAATTTTAATTATACAACGTAGCTTATATGCTTGTTAACTACTTAAAATATGGCTGAGAAGTTTATTTTAATAACTAGTTTATTTACTCATCAAATCCACAGCTAGTTAAGTTTACAGGAAAGAACAAGCTTAAGATGATAACGTATCTGCAACATTACTCTTTATACAACTAAAAACAGCAATTAGAAAATACTTGAATAATGTATCTACCTACAATCCAGAAAAAATAAATTAATACATGTAACTATAATGAAAATTGTTGCTGTAAGACAGACTTTAAGAAAGTCGTAAACGTTTATGTGAAATATGCTGCCTTTACTATAAAAAATGCATAATGATTGCTACGGTAATATTTTAAATTCTTTACTGTCAACCTGCAAAACTTGTTAATATACTGATGCAGTGCTTTGAAATTTAGATAAGTCGTCATGTATTTATTAAAGCTTTTCTGATGTTTCCTTTTTCTTGGTAGTCGACTTACTTTTACTTCTTGTATCATTAATATTCTTCTGACGATTATTTGCTGCTATACAGCTAATACATCGTATTTTATAATGTATAGATCATAATATATCACTAATTATTTGAAGTACGTTCAGAAACAGGAAACTTGCAACTATTTTTTGCATTACTTCTTACTTAAGATGTAAATTGGAAAGCAGTGATATTATTTTTGAATAAAAAATATAAGTTTTATAAATTAGATACTAAATTTAATAACTGTCACAGTTTATCTATGAATTTAGAGAAAATTAACGCTTTATGAAACGGGCATCAAATATAGTGACCGACACGTGCGATCTCACACTTTACGTGCACCTCGGCTAATGCCTAGAACCTTAACATCGGTCTA
>JARFJB010000074.1:190000-210000 GCA_036346205.1 Vesta saturnalis
TTTAGCATATCCATTAATAATGTTCTATGCAATTTTTTGATACGAGGCGTAATTTAGTACCAAAAGATTCCTGAGGTAGAGTTAAAGTGTTAGCTCGCATCTTATCAATATCTGAACAAGGATTCATTTTATAAGGAAATGTGTAGACTCATTTTTTAAAGAAAAAAGTATAATTAAGTAGGATTGACAACGCTTACATTGTATTATCGGTGTTTTATAGAAGCGGGCGGCTTTGGAACCTATTTTTAGGTTAGCACTTATATGTCTAATGTCTAATTGAGATGAAATTTTAAACGTCCATCTGACATAGATTACTATTTTTGTTCTTACAATGTTGCCCATTTTCGTAATGAACGTATTAAAAGGTTCATTATTAAAGTTATTTCATTTCTTTTAATTTACAATTTATAGGTTGGAAGGTTGTGTGTTGTTCCACACCAGATATTTTTTATAAGTTCGCAGTACTCAGTTAAAAATTATGAATTTGTTGGGTTGTGTTAAATGTAGGCGAAAAATAAGACATTCTAGGAAATCTAGAATATCATCCTAAATTTCCAACGTCCTCCCATACGGGATACCTGAAATCCTGGAAAAACTGAAAAACCCTGGAATTTTCCTGGAACCCTATAATTTAAAAAAGTGGCCTTAAATGTTTTTCGTTGGGCTTATTTAATCATTCTCATTTTCCATAGCGGGTTGTTGTATGTCCCGTTGAGAGTTTGAGTTTGACCGTAGATGCATTCGTTTAGCAGCTGAGGGTGGGACAGATCTTTGATTATAAACAAAGTATAAAACAAAATCAGATCATAAAATATCATAACAACAAGACGAGTAAGGGACTGTGTGCGTTCCGTACTGCTTAGTAGACCGACTAGACGCAGTTGCTTGCATTTGAATCGCTCTCCTGAATATCGAGCTGGTAGCGTAGTGGTGACACGATCTGCTTAGCATTCGGGAGGCAATGGGTTCGATTCCCGTTACCGTCTACCTTGTATGAGGTTTTTTCAGGGGGTTTTCCTCATACACATGTAGCGGCATAGTCACTGCGTATATACACACCATGTGCGGCTGCTTAGGCGAATGCTGGGGTAGTATTCCCCCCCAGAACCTTAACTACGTTCCTTCGGATCCTATCCTGACCACACCCATATTTAATCCCACCATGCATGTATACGTAATGTATGTATGTATGCTGTGAATCCATGATTGTGGCTGAAGGAGTTTGGAAAGCTCGAGCAGCCCGCCCTGCACCTTGGGAAGGGAAGAAATACGTGGCCTTTTCCTTTTTTTCTCCTGAATAATCATGTCTTTTATCACTCATGTAGCTTTTCTCCGAATTCCATTAACCGAATATCCTTATCTGTATAATCTATTTTATCTTCAAAAGCATAACCTAATATCACGTGATTACTACCAAACGAATATATAAGAAATAAAAATAAATAAAACTACTTGGAGTATTATCAACAAAACTGTTAGCATTAAGGTAATAATGTCACCTTAGTCAGGATGAAATACTTATTAATAATAAAATAGACGTGAATAAAATGAAATTGCAAATCCTTTTAACGATTACTTTATTAATACTCCAAAAATGGTTCTATTAGCTACTAAGGTCAATTACACCATGACTATTATCTGCAAATGTCGTGACTCCAAATTGTGTGAATTAATAAATACAAAATGTGCCTTAAACAATTCTATATCCTGTGGCAGTGATAATTTTCCTCCAAAAATTATATAACAATGTGCAAATGTGCTTGCAAAACAATTAACTTCAATAGTGAATAACTGTTTCAAAAAAGGTGTTTTCCCTAGTTGTTTACAATTGTCTAAAGTATACATTAATGATATCTCTGATTACATCCAAGCTAAAGACTGTTTATTTGACTTAACAATTTTAATCACATCGGATAATATCGCAGATATGAGGTATAGTCTAGAGAACTCATTTTTATCTTTAAACAACTACATCAATGTAAATCGTTTAATAGTAAATCTGCAAAAACATGTTTTATACAGTGTTACAGTAAAGACAGCAAGCTTGGCTATAGCCATTTGTTAAAATTCAACCATAAATCTATTCATCAGGTCGCCTCAGTTAAATTGCTAGGTTGTAGAATAGAGTATAGTCTAAATTGGAAGGAACATGGTACCTTTGTTGGTGGACAAGTTTGCGTCAAAATTTTTTTGCTTAATCGGTTGGCGTATATAGCAAATACTGATATAGCAAAAACGTTTTATCATACTAATGTTGAATCACTCATACGATACGATACTATTTTTTAGGGAAACTCGACTAGTAGTAAAAGAGTTTTTGTTCTGCAAAAGCGGGCAATTCGTTGTCTACTGAAGCTAGATGCTCTTGTAAGGTTTATTTTATACAATAAAAAATATTAACTGTGTTTTGTATTTTAGAACTAGTAAAATTTGTAAAAAATAACTCCGAGCACTACAGCTATCAAAATAATCATCATAATTACAGTACTAGGTTTGGAACGAACATTTCATGCGAACTACATAATTTAGAATTGTACAAATCTAATCCTTTCTGTATTAGTTCTGTTTGGTATAATTAAACTACCTTTAGTCTTAAGAAATTTACCGTACAAATTATTTGTGAAAGAATTGAAAAATGTTCTAATTAATAACGTAAATAAATTTTAAGTTTACTGCTGATCATAGTGACATGTCCAATATGTGTGTAGATCAACTGGATCAATAAAGAATTATTATTATTATTATTATTATTATTATTAATTTTTTTTTATTTGCTTATTAATATTTTGATTCATTTTTTTGACAAAATTTTTACTAGTAATTGAGATGGAAAATCCAAAAACTCGTTTTTTTCAAGTGACAAAAAATATAAAAAATTTTTTTTTTTGAAATAAGAATGGATCCAATTAAAGGTGACTTAATAATAAAACTAGCAATTAAAAAAACAGCTCAATAGAGCAACAGGAAGCTAAGAAAAAGTAACATGAAGTTGCCTAGTTTGACATGGAAAATACCAAGGTACCTTAAGGTACCCTTAATTTCCCAAACCCTCAGTATCTTAATTATGAGTGATTATACCTATTGTATTACAAACTATGTTTTTGTGGTCTTTCATACAAAATTAAGTAACCGATCTAATATAGATAATTTAGGGTTCTCGCTTTACTTTCAAACCGCAAGGACGTGCAAATATTCACTCCGTGACCCGAAATGCGAGTGCGCTTATTAACGCCTGGTGCCTCCGATATCCAGCAATGATGTATTTATTACTGGTAAAAACTTACTTATAATTAACAGTTACCAATTCAACTATTAATTATCCCTCCCACCTGGGGGGCAGAACTACATGTGTTATCATGTCCGTTCAAAAAAGGAACTCTGATCACCTTTCACCACCTATCACCGATTTACAAAAAAAAATATCAATGTAATCCCGAATCGCTACTACAAAACAAATATTACTTACCTGACCTGACGGAGCCGCCTGCCTCAAAGGAAGCAGAGGTCAATGAATTACCCCAAATAAAAATACCGCCTATCTTTCTTCACAGTCCGCTTAACCATAAGGAAGTCGTAAATGACGTTAAATCTATTATCAATGATGATTTTTCAACCGTACTCAACTAATCATCACTGAAAATCACCTTATTAAGTGAAAATGATTTTCGAACATTAGCCAAACATTACCTAACAAACAAGATTGAATTCCACACGTACCAAAACCCCAACAACAAACCACTATCGGCAGTTTTAGAAAACGTCCCTCGTTCGCTAACTGAAGAAAGTATACAACAAGAACTTGTAGCTCTCAACCTCCTCATAACACGAATTACAAGGCTTTTAAATAGAGATAACACGCCTATGTCCGTTTGTGATCATCAAGGCAAACGACCTCAAAACGCAACTCCTACAAGAAAACCTGACAATAAGTCTGCATTTGTTAACAATATACAAAACTTCCCTCCTCTCTCAAACAATACAACCAACGCACCCTCACTCAACTCATCTTGGTTACTGAAAAATAACTGCAACGCCCGAAACTTTCTCCATAATCAACACAATCTCGCATCCCTCTTAAACCTCCCCTAGCCTCTCATTGAACAAATCAAGCAATTCATGTCATCAAATCATCTTCCTTCTCTTCTTCGTCCAGAATCGCAAGATATCAGATCTACCGTGCATATATAGATGCTAGATTTGCATTTCGACGTGTAGTTATCATTATAAAATGCAATATAATTCACCATGAATGTCAAACACTTAATACTACTAACCTAGAGACTGTTAGAGCCAAACTCAAACTGAACAATGGTACTACGCTAACTGTAGTATGTGTATATAAATGAACCCAAACTTCTTATTGCAGATATGAAATCTAAAAATACGATGTGGGGATGTAGAACAACAAATCCAGCTGGAAACAAGCTTTTTGATCTAGTATCTACTCACGATTCCCAAATGAACCAACGTACTACCCGCATAGAAGCGACCATGAACCAGACATACTGGACATAGTCGTATATAAGAAGTGTAACAAACAATTCTTTCAACAAATGCTTACTGAACTAGATTCAGACCACTTACCCGTTATAATCTCCTTTATACTATCGCCAACAAAACACATTCCGGAGCCGAGATTAATAAATTGACCAGTAAATTGGGACAACTTTAGTGCATACTGGAGCAACAGCTTAGATATCCCAACGATCTTCTAACGCCAAACCAAATCGATCAAGTGATCATACACATGACCACACTCATTTCGGGCAGTGTAACTACGTAAAATAAATATCAACCATTTTTCAACCAAACATATAGTGAACCTAATTAAACAAAAAAGGACATTGTGAAGAGAGTTGCAGAACACAAGGAATCCCACGACCAAAAACATTGTGAATAATTTGTCGCATGGTGTTAAACAGGAACTTGACGCCTGCCGAAGTGAGACATACCAAAAGCACATTAGCATCCTCGAACCAAGCGACCCCGGCTTGTGGAAGACAACCAAAGATATTCTGTGCCAACAAAATGAGATACCCCCAATCTCTTCAGGAACTCCAACATACTACTCAGACGATGAAAAATGCGAAGCTTTTGCTGACTATTTGGAAAAAAAAACGTTTACTTCTGCAAATTACGTAGACTCAGTTTTCAAACACATCGTAATAAATTATGTAGAAACACATCAACCGATTGCAGAATCCAATTTCAAAGCAACATAGCCCAAAGAGCTCGTTTCTATAATCAAAACTGTCCCGACAAATAAATCGACCTGATACGACAAAATACCGAATCTCATACTCTAAAACATGTCAAAAAATGATCTAGCACACCTAGCAAGCACGTTTAATGCCTGCCTAAGAACTGGGTACTTTCCGAACGTTTGGAAACATGCAATTATTCTAATATTTCCCAAACTAGGCAAAGATAAGACAAAAATCTCCAGCTATCGACCCATCAGTTTGCTAACCACAATCCCGAAGCTGCCTGAGAAGCTCATTTATCACCGTCTTAACGATGAAATAACTAAATTAAAATGAATATTCTTCCCATCTTTCAGTTTGAACTCAAAGAAGGCCACTCTCCTTGCCATCAACTCCAGCGTATGACCAGGACCATCGAACGAGGATTTGAAGGCAAATAATACGTCACCACCTTGTTCCTAGATATAGTGCAAGCTTTTGACCGTGTGTGGACAGAAGGCCTACAATATAAAATAACACATCTTCAATTACCCGAGTATGTCAAGTCCTTATCGTTTTCGTTCCTCGAAAACCACACTTTCGCCGTCAAAATATACACATGCTTATCGACTATCAGAACCATAGACGCAGGAGTCCCACAATGGGAGCATACCGGGTTACCATCCTATTTAACATCTACATGTATGATATTCCCGTTCCCAGCACAAACCCTGCTGTGTTCGCAGACGACACGGTTGTGCTAACTAAAAATGAATATTTACGGCTAGCTATCGCTGAACTTCAAGTTGCTAATTATTCTAACTGTGTCACGATAATATTTTCCTTCAAAAAATCAAAAATCCATCTCTTATCATTATTAATGCCACCCCATCCAGTGGAACGGTAAAGACGACCCCGTAATATATCTTGGTATCTACCTCGATACTCGGCTAAATTGGAAATATCATATACTGAAAAATCTGAATGAGGGTCATACGCAACTCATCCAACTTTATCCTACCATCAACAAAACCTCTTCCATGAGGTACGATTCCACTGTACAACTTTACTGTATAAATCACTTAGTATGTCCTTGTTCATTACGTATGCATGATATGGGTTAACACCTCAAAAACCAGTTTGAACCGAATCTAGATCCTACAAAACAACATTCTTCGAATGACAGTCACCGCTCCCTGATTTGTCAAAAATCAGCAACTCCACTACAAACTAGGTCTACCTACCATCGAGGAACATATCTTAAAATTGACCACAAAACCTTTAATAACAACTTTATTAACTGCAGTGGTGCCACCTCTTACAAACTAGGACGAATTAATATTCACACACGCCTAAAACGCAAGCAACCCCAAGACATATACGAAAGTGATAGTGGTGAGTAACAAGTGCCCAATAACATTTAAATAGGTTTAGTGATCAATCTGATAAGTAAAAGTGACTGCTAACCTAATTTTTACTTCAAATGGTTGCTAATTACCATTCCTATTATTTCATTCTGTTAAGTATTTTTTACAAACCCAAATTGTTAACAAAAACATAAGCGTTATGTTCATCATTTCTTTGACGTCTGAAATATTTAATGTTCAATCATTAAGCAGTTCAGTATTTTGAGGTTTTTTGGTTGGTACAGTCAGTCATACAAGTCGGACGTGTTAGTTTCACTCTGTTCTATTTGAATTTAACAAACCAGAAATAACAGCTATATAATAAAATACTTATCTTTTTAATCAGTAGTAATATCTATTACTACTGACGAAGATAACTGCAAGTGTTATCGAAACGTTTTGATTGTATAATTTAACGTACACCATTAAAAAACCCAAAAAAGATAAGCACTTTATTATGTGTGATAGTGGTGAAATTTAACGTTTTCATAAAAATAACAACTGATTATCATGTTCAAAAAGATACATGATTTAAAGGTTTGTGAATTAAAAGTAGTAATATCTAAATATGGAATTGAGTGTAAAGGACTAAAGAAAAAAAAGTTTATTAGTGGAGCTGCTAATCTTGTTGCAAAACAGTAAAATATAATAATATTGCGGAATCTACTCAAACAGTAGTTAATGAGAATAGTGCTACCAGTAGCTGTGTTAGTGCATCCAATGACTTAAGTGAATATTGCGCAAATTTAGAACTACAATTAAAAGACCAACTAAATGAAATCGAAGAACTTTCTTAACTATACTGAATAAACTAAATCAGCATTCTTAAGCTGACTGATTTGATCAGTGAAATTGCTCTTCACCGGCTGATATCAGGGACTGTTTAACTAAGATAAGTAGAAATAAACTTTTGTTGCTGTATGATAGCCATGGCCGTGGCCTTTTGACTGAACTTAAGTTGTTATTGAGGTGTCAATTTGAAGTAGAAGTGTTTTTCAAACCGAACCGAGCTGGTAGCGTAGTGGTGACACGATCTGCTTAGCATTCGGGAGGTAATGGGTTCGATTCCCGTTACCGTCTACCTTGTATGAGGTTTTTTCAGGGGGTTTTCCTCATACACATGTAGCGGCATGGTCACTGCGTATATGCACACCATGTGCGGCTGCTTAGGCGAATGCTGGGGTAGTATTTTCCCCTCACAACCCTAATTCCGTTCCTTCCGATCCTATCCTGACCACACCCATCCTTAATCCCACCATGCATATATACGTAATGTATGTATATATGCTGGGAATCCATGACTGTGGCTGAAGGAGCTCGGAAAGCTCGAGCAGCCCGCCCTCCCCATTGGGGAGGGAATAAATACGTGGCCTTTTCCTTTTCCTTTCAAACCGGGTGCTACATTAGAAAACGTAATTGTTGAAATACAAAATCTGGTTAAGGATTTCACTACTAATGACTACGTATTTATATTGGATGGTAGCAACAATGCTGATTTTAAAGGAACTACTAACACTATTAATTTAATTTCGGAAGCATGTTATCATACTAATGTTATAATGTCAGGAATACCGTACAGATATGACAAAATGGACGTTAATAATATAATTAATAAAATTAGGAAACTTCAAAAATATTTAAATAAAATCGAAGTACTTGATATGAATTCAATTACTAATAGGTTTGATTTTACAAAACATGGCCTTCGCCTTGATAAATATGGCAAATTTAAATTATGTAAACAATTATCAAAGTTCATTTTATCCAACAACTGTATCAGTAAATGCAATTTGATAGAAATTAAAACTCAAAATATATTTTATGTTACTGACATCCAAAATGACGAAAATTTTGTCACCAACTGTATCTGGTAAAAAAATAAAAATAAAAACGAATTTTTGTTACGCTGCCTAGTATCCGATGATCGAGGAAATGTGTAACTAATGACCATAGTTTAATACAAAAGCAAAAATTACGTGTTAAATCTTGTAAAAATACAATAGATGAACGACTAGATTTAGTTTTGTTAAATGTACGCGGTATATCTGTGGCTAAAATAGCACAACTAGAAGCTGACTTTTATAAGACATTTCATTTTTCTGTGTTTAACTGAAACGTGGGTGACCTTGGATTCTGTAAATACGTTCTACATGCAAGATCTCAATGTCCATTTCCTGATACTGCAAAATATCACGTATTAGGGAGGTGTTGGTACTTTTTCAAGATTGATCTCAATGTAACAAAATCAGATCTGTCAAAGTACTGGGTTGAACTACATATAGAAATATGTGGTTTAATATGGCATTATAATAGTGTTAAAATCTATATTCTTACCTGCTACCGACCACCATCGAGTGACTAATACATTTCTATCAAAGTTATGTGGTATGTTTGAAGTAATTTATAATCATAAATATTTTAATATTCACTTTCAAAAAAACGATAATCGTGTAGCTCAACTTGAAAATCTTCTGCTCACATATAATATTAAAAGTATGGTAAAACAGCCAACTAGAATGGATGCTGTGCTTGACAATATTTATACAAATATGTCAAATAATGGACACTGTAATTTTTCTGACCATGACTATGTAACTTTAACTAGCAATGTTAATGTGATAAATGAATCGATTGAAAAAAAGGTGATGAGGAGTTGTACCACCCGAAATACACAACAGTTCTATTCGTATTTAGAATCAGAAAATAGTTTTGATATACTTGATGATGCGTTTTCTTATTTTTATATAAAATTATTATACTATTTCATTTAGTACTAAAATTTTGTCACAACAAAAATTGTCGATTAACAATGCGATGAAAAGCTCAAGTACTAATCTTAGAAACTTATATTTTTTGTAAAAGAGGTTTCCTGAGATTAAAGATTATTATTTGAAGGAAAAACGAACGCATCGTAACTTAATAATGCATTCCAAAAGAGCATATTACCAAAATTATAGTTAATTCTGGCAATAAGAATAAAACGGCATGGAATATTATTTCTACGTTTAGTAGCTCCGCCACTTCTCAAAAGCAACGGTTTCTTGTTATAGACGGAAAATCGGTGGATAATCCAAACGCAATTGTCAATACCTTTAATGAAAAATTTGTTAATGCACCACATGCAATAGTATCAAAGATTTCAAACGCAACTGATTCAAATCCCTATGAGTTTAGGCAAGATTTTATCGTTACTAAAAGTATGTGTGCCTTTCCTTACCTAAAACTGAACTTCTTAGTTGCAATGTATTAAAGTCAATTCCAGTTATAACTTCTCCATTAGTGACACTTATTAATATGTCTTTCGAGCAGGGTACTTTCCAAACGAACTCAAAACTTCTGCAGTATGTCTAATTTTTAAAAGCGGCTCATTTGATGAATGGAGTAATTTACGTTCAATTTCTTTGCCATCTAGCATTTCAAAGGTATTTGAATATGCTATTTTGGATAGGTTAAATTCATTATATGCATCGGAACAACACGGCTTAACAGGTTACACCATCTCACTTCATTCATTAAAGAGGTTGTCTCTCGTTTAGATAAGCATGAATACCCTGCTGGGGTTTTTGTGACCTCAGCAAGGCATTCGATTGTGTTGATCATAATCTTCTGGAAAATTAGATTCGATTGTTCAGATAAAATTTGTCAAAATCAACATCCATGGTTGTTCGTGTTCATCGTCACTTCTTCCTATAAATATGGGCGTGCCGCAGGGCTCAGTTCTAGGACCGATTCTTTTTATTATTTTCGTTAACGATATCTCAATCTTCCTTAAATCAATAGTAATCTACGCAGACGATACTTATTAGTCTCTGCGAAATCTTTCGGTGTAGTCTCTTCTTCAATAATTAAAGGATTGGTTTAATCAAAATAAATAATTTTTGAATACAAAAAAAAAACAAAATTATTACTGTCAAAATGAAAACAATGAACAAGTTCCTTCCCAAAACGATATCGGCATCACTTGGTTCCAGTGCCGTAAAATTTCTTGGTTTATATGTGGAATCTTGCAGACCATATTTCCATTCTCTTCAAATTCTACCACTTCCCTCTATTTATATTCTTACCAAAACCGGAACTCATTAACGGGTAATACAGATTTGCATAACTATAACACCAAGAAAAAATCTAACTTTTCTATTCCTTTAAATAAATCATTAATGACAAAGAACTGCCCAACTTCTGTTGGTATAAGATTTTTCAATTCATTGCCACAATCTATAAAAGAAATATGTGAAATAAACTTATTCAAGGATGCAATAAAGGCTTTACTTCTAGAACACATAGTTTACAGCTATGACGAATTTACAACCATGTGTGATATTATGATGTGATATGACTGTAGTGATAGTCCAACCTGTTAATGTTTTTGTATCTATATTATTTACACCATTTCCTATTATTGTATTCAGCTATTGACATATCCTATATACATATATGTATCAAATTGGGAATTAAAAAAAAATAGTTTATTTATATTATTATATTTGCATCACCAAATTACATAGATCTTACAATCGTCCGGGAAACATTACAGCTTTAAGATCAACCATTGAATTATTAGATACGAAAACATAATAATTTCTACCAGTCTCGTATGGCGGCGTAAAAAAGGAATGGTGAATTTTATACATTCAAATACTGGGTTTCATTAATCGAGATTTTCGAGTTTAAAATCGAACTATTAGGTTATAAATTATGTTGCGTTTCTTCCCAAAACTTTAATTTAAACACTTTAAATTACAGCATCTTTAATTTTTTTTTTATGAGAAACAAGAAAATAATTCAGAAAGCGTTAAGATTTGGCAATTTTGTTAGTAATTTTTTAATTAGTATACTTTATAACGAAATGGAGCGTTCTAAATTATTCAAAATAATTCAAAGGAATATAAGACAAGCCTTCTATTAATTAAGATTTAGATACTTTTGGGATGAATTTCTAACTTAATTTAATCACAATTCTATTAGAATTTAATGATTTTGAATTAAATTCTATTCCCTTTTGTTAAATAGTTGGTTATAGAGCTTGACGATGGAAGCAATATTCCTATAAATGTCTTTAAGGTTATAATTGGTTAGTAAAGTAGTAAGCATTCGCTTTGTATTGCGTATTAGTAAATCTTTTTTTTATGTAGAAAGAAACTGTGTTCTACAATAAAAATAAATTTTCCATCGACTTATTAACTCTAATAGTTTAACGTTGTCAATCTAGTCGTAATAAAAATAAAACTTATAAATATCTGAAGCCCGACAATGGTACACAAAAAAATACATAATAATATATAATAATGTTCATAAAGTCTGGTAAATAACTATAAAATGTAAAGGCCGGCTATGATTTACAATAGTACTTGTCAACGTGCGCGTCAGTGTATGCAAGATGTCGAAGAACATCAAGATGCTTGCCGCGTGTCCTTTTTTCAAGTTGTACATATCTACCAATGCGGAATCCTCTAATCAGAGGTTTAAAACCCAATGCCTTGTTCAACAATACGTATAAAATTAGTTAGTAACTATCATTACTCACGTACGAAATAATAAGACTGTGACTACCTTTGGTTTTTTTTCTTTCTGCAAGGGTAACGTACTCCCCGTAATCGTTACTAAGTTGACATGTGACTGAGTACAAATAAACGAACTATTATGCAAAACAATAGTAAATTATCACTATAAGGGGTCATTAATACTGCGAGAAACATTAGTTGCGGCGCCGAATAACATGTTGAGAAGCGCAGGCTAATGGACAGCTATGATCAATAGTGAGTTGTGAACCTGTATTGTTTAAGTCAAGATTCAGGATGGCCGTGGGAAAAGTAAAGGTTTACCTAGATGCTGTAACCGGCAGCGATACATACATATAGTAGCTTTGTTGACTTAGGAATCGATAGCAAGAACCGACTGGAATGTTAGATCATGAAGAGATTTACCAATCCGACAATAAATATGTAGAATGTCGTGTTTATTTAATTTTTTTTATAAATAGAATCTTACCTACATTTCTTTAGGTTTAATGTTTTATTCTCCATTTGTACGCAACTTTTTAAATGAAGGCTGTTCTGAAGCTAGCTTTAATTATTCCCTCATTTATAAGCTATTTATATATTCTTGAAAATCCCAATCCCAATTTCATCAACTATCAGTCCAAGTTTTACGAATGGCAGAGGATTAAACCAAATTAAAAAATAAAGAAGTAAATTAACTATTAGGAGCATATCACGTTACTAGAAGAAAAAAATACAAAATAGTAAACATTATCATATAAAGAACTGTAAACAAAAGGATCACTAAGCTACAGCAGCCCCTTAATTTATTAACTAGAAAAGCGTGAGTAATCATATTAAACGTTTTGGAAAATTAATAAAGTCTTCCTACGTTTATTCTCATCAAAACTTCTTGCAGTATAAAATCGTAACTAGAGATTTCTATTTTTTCGCCAAATCTAAAATGTTTTATACCACTATTACAAATAATTTTAAGAATGAAATTGTACTACCATTATCGATGCTACATTATTATTGTACTGTTATCATATTATTATACAAACTGCACTAATGGACCTACTTAACCTTGCTGTTCTGTTTATGACGAAATCAGTATCAGTAATAACGAAAATTATGTTCCAAAGCGTCATTAACAAAAAGAAACAATCTATTCAATAAAAAATAAATAAATAAAAAAAGTGTAAACTAAACATATATCAAGAATACCTCAACATTACAATTGCAATACCGCATAACACGTTTAGGACACTAGCATGTAACATACTCACTGAAATCGGTAGATGTAACTCTTGCTTTATTGTCATTTTTTCCCAAAATTTGCATCTGGCATGTTTGATTTGGCCAAGTTTCTCAGTAAAAGCTCCTAGTTATCTGTACATCTTTCACAATATTACTTGCCACTATTGTCTGTAGTATGTGTTGCCTACAGGAAGTATTGAAGTTTAAGCGTGCTTTACCTAACCATTCGAATTAAGGTTGATGGAAGTCCAAAGGTTAAAGGTACAATAATATCTATAAATCTATAATATTGCAAAATATAATCAATTGCCAATTGTTAGTTTTGTTTGCAAGCTGATCTAGACCTAGTGCATTCACAGCTCTTTTTGTTGACTTATAGTGATAAATTATGCTTGAAGTCTTGTTCCGCCCATCACTAACTCATTTGTCATTATACACAGTGCTTTAAAGGATGACATTCTGTTTCGGAGCATAATATACGAATAATGTGATTCCTATTAACGAAAATGGCGAACTATGTACTTCCATATTTGTGATTTTCCCAGGTAGCTCTGGTTTTTTTCCTAACAGTTCCAGAAATGGCAAAGCATCGTTTTGGTGATAAAAATGATGATGATAAAAATTGTCGCTCGTTGCAGAAGGATTGAAGTGACTTGGTTGTTATGAAAATATTGCAACCTATAGTTTAGTTATCGCAATTTTTGTGGATTTTAAATGAAGCTTAAAATTTTATTTAAGTGTAGGTGAACTTTGCATAGATATTTGTGGAGAATTTTCAGGTAGAGGTAAGTGTTTTCTTTTCGAGTGAACATTATGGTTTCCTGTTAGGCCATTATTTTAACATCTAGTTTTTGACGTTTTTCCTGCTATAAATTTAATAGGTGGAGCCTTTGTGACATATTTTTCCTGATTTATGACTTACCCTTATTGTGTTAAGTAGTACGAGCTATCCTAAACCCATAACTTAGTAACCCGCCCATGTCATTTTTCCACTGAGCTATCGGCCCATTCCTTATCTGTTATCTGTTGTCATTTTCGCCCGTAACAGTTGTTTTGGACAATTGTCTGACGTTTGCCTAATGACATTTGTCCTATGCAAAATAGAGACCAAAATATTTCCGCGCCAAGAAGAATTCCAATATGGTTAGGCTTGCTGAATGTGGGGTCAGCCAATTGGGCTTCGCCCGGATTTTTTTGATAAATTTATCGTATTCTCCATAAAAATGTGATCAAAAAATGTTAAATAATATATGTAGCTAAAGTAAAGAGGTTTGAAGTTATAACGCAATACAAATCAAATGCAAAGTATTCGAAGTAATTATCATAAAAACTTTCAGCAACAACAGCAACAGTACCGTGTCAGTATTAAAAAAGCATGTAAACATGTTTTGATGTTAACTCAACAAAGTTAGGAATAAAATACAAAATTTTATTAAACAAAAAGTATTTTGTAACAATTTCTACAATAGGTGTTCAAAATGTTGTCCATCGGCTAATAAACACTTTTCTACACGATTTTCAATAGCTTGGTGTGTTTCTCTTTCCATTCCTGCGTTGGAGATAGCTTTGGTTGTGTTTCGAACTCTATCAATACACTCTGATTTCATGTCAGTGGAGATGCGTACACGAAGTCCTTCACTCGACCCCAAAAACAAAAATTCCTTACTGCTTTTTTAAGGATGCTGTAGGGTAGCCTATGAAATATTCCATCACAATAACCACATTTTCTTCTGTATCGGTTACAGGTTTTACTTTTACACTTCTCTTTTTAAGATTTTTTGTTATGCGTGAAACTGTGTCCCCATAGGGTTTAGGTCTGTCTGGGTAGCATCCTGGAAAGTGCGTATTGTTCTGCTACCATAAATCACAATTAAATTGAAATAATTTTTATTACTGAGATTTAGCTTAGACGTGGTGTAGTTTTAACTTCAATCTTTTAACAAAAATTAACAAATTAATTAATCTAACTGCAACCTGTCAAAAATAATAAACAGATACCAAATAAGATAATAACAGTCCCTTGCAACTTTACCAAAAACTTTTTCAGATGCTTCTGTGATTATCTTCATACACCTTTCTACAGCTAGGGTGTGGCTTGGAATTCTGTCAAATGTCAGCAGCACGGTGGATGTTCTGTTTATAATCTCTACTAAAGTTTCAGGTAGAATAGCCATCGTTAGTGGAGGTTGTGTGATTTTGCTGTCACTCCACGTTATTAAGTCAGTATAATCAACGGCAATAAAATTTAAAGTTGGTACTTTAAACACCCGAATGTCGTCTACTCTTGCTTTTAAAGATTTATTAATAGGAAGTTCCCTAATATGACTTCTGTCATCTGTAAGCATTGCGAGAAGCAAATTTTCTGGATGTGCAAAGTATGTATTGTTACCAAAAACTTTGTATGTGATGTTTCCAACATTAATAGGAAAGCTTCTAGACGATTGCACAAAGTACCAAAACTGTTTAGCTCCGCGGTAACACTGGGGGTTGGTTTTAATTTGAAACCACACCGGAGCTTATACTTTTAATACATATTGAGCCAGTGTAACAAGGTTTTCTGATGGTTCGATGATTGAAATATACAGACGCAATAAGCTGTTTGCAGTGGGCAAGCAACTATCCAAGGATTTTTGTTGGCTAAGTGTTCTGGGCTGTTACTACCTCTAATAGCACAGCATATTTGACACAGATACTGCTGATCTGTGCTTAGGTCTGAATACTTAAGTTCTGGTAACGACTACTGTTGTCTTTCACATTCTGGATAAAATTTATGCAATTGGTCCTGAATAAGACTTTGGTCCCGTCGTTTTACCATCTAATTCTTGCATTTAATGTCTTAATGGCAATTCATTGGTATGCAAAAGACAAATTAGCCATTGAAGGGATCTTTATAGCTGCAATTCCAGCTTACGAATTGCTCCTGCTTTCCAACCTGTCTTCACGTTAGTACTATCACAGCTAATACTTTTAGATTTTTTAAATCAACGACCTTTGTTGTAAATGATATATAATGGTGTTGGCAATGTTTTCTGCATTCACGGGTACTGTAAGCGTTACATGGCCAAAATAGTTACTTCCTGGCTCTTGAATTAATGTGATATGCTCTTCTTGAACTATCAATCGTCTTCCGCCTAACTGAGTTAGAGTTCGGTCTTTGCGTCCAAAAAATATATACTTTCAACCACTTGTTGTTGAAGGGGTCTTTTTAGCTGCAATTTCAGCTTACAAATTGTTGCTGCTTTCCAACCTGTCTTCACGTTAGTACCATCACAGCCAATATTTTTAGATTTTTTAACTCAACAGACTTCTGTTGCAAATGATACATAATGGTGTTGGCAATGTTTTTTTTGCATTCACGGGTACTGTAAGCGTTATATGACCAAAATAATTACTTCCTGGCCCTTGAATTATTGCGGTATGCTCTTTTGGAACTATCACTTGTCCTTCCGCCTAACTGAATTAGAGTTCGGTCTTTGCGTCCATCAAAATATATACTTTCAGCCACTTGTTGTTCACGTTCATTCATTACTTGCAAATATTTTCTGTTTTTTCCTACTTCTCGACGAATTCTATTTTTATCTACAACACCTGTTTGATTTTCTGCTGAAACAATTTTCAGATCTTCTAATGCAGCTGTAGTGATATTTGCTACTTGGTGTTCCAGTATTATCTGCAATTTTTACCGTATTATGTAAAGATAATTTCATTTGGTTGCTGTTGTTTTTCTTTCTTTTCAAATTTTTCCCTCAGTGCGGCAACTTATAATCTTCATCTTCTTCATTACTCTAAATAAATGACTCGTCTCTGTCTGGATTTTCCATGATTCCGTCTGCCAGGTTATTTGGAATTTCTGAAGGAATACACGCATCTCGACGTATTTTGCACTTCCTTTTTTCACGCTGCTGTAACTTACGTGTTGCTGTCTTGTCTATTGTTCCTATTTGCATTTTTCTTTCAGATCTCTGATCTTCTAAGAACTCTCATTCAATCTGAGCAACTTTTCTAAATTTATCGCAGGTACATTAAATGAGGTCGCTATATTTACATAAGCAAATATCGAAAAGGCTTTTAGATTCAAGTTCACAATTTTTCAGCTTTGCACTTAAACTATCACTTTTTTTACACTTTATCAGCTTTAATATTGACCTACACTTCTTCTGGTAGTTAGGTTCTTTGCTGTCGGTTCCTTTCACCCAAAACGAACATGTTGAAAACATTTAAGAACATCCTCATGGGTAGGAATAATGTAGTAATTGTCAGAGTCAATATCTGCAGCTGAACCAATTATCGGAAAATTTTCATCAGTTCATCGTGTTTTAACTGCTGTCGTTGCCATAGCTAAATTATTTTAATTTGTTACAAGTTTATTTTTAACACAAAATAAAACTACTTACTAAAATTTAGAATTGACATCCGTTCTACACACATAAAGACAAAATTTACATCGATTGGGGCTTGAACCTTGATGGCGCAGTTTGTTCGCGCGGTACTGTAGCAAAGTACAGGTCGTAGGTTCAAATCCTACTCGAGGTAAACTTTTTGTTTTTGTATTTAATAAAATTAATAATGATTTTTAAAACTACTTACTGATTATTGGTGTGGTGATATAACGAAATACGTTTTACAAAGCTAGCACACAATCACGAAAAGAATACGAGTAATATTAAGAATTTTATGATGCGCACAATATCAGCATTTAATGAGTATTGACAAACTTATCAACGCTAACCGCACAAACATTCTCCTACACTACTAGACATGTAAGCGACTTTTAAAAATTGACGTTGAGCTGATTTCAAAATAAACAGATACGATGGGCGACGGCGTTGATGTATAAACCAGGTTTGTTGTTATCACATAATTTTGGTTTCTAAAATACCACACAATAAATGTTATGTAAGACAAAGTATATACTAAACCTTTGGAATAGATCAAATAAAATGTTCGTTGCATAAGGATAAGCACTAAGTATATATTGCAGTTGTAGACACACCCTATTATCGTTTTAGGCCTTGGGGTGCGGTGAAATTAAAACCTTTCTAGTCAATATTTTTTGTAGAAATACTAATACTATACAGAATATATTTTACAGTATTACAGAATCGGATTTAAGGAAAAATAATTTGGACCATTTTCAGCCCTTGGGGTACGGCTATAAATTTTCAAAAAAATAAATAAATAAAAACCAATCAGTGGTGTTTTGGCCTCAAAAGACAACTTTGTCATGTTGTTACCAAAGTGTAATAAAAAAAAATTCAGCCCACCCTACGAGTGCATTAAGCGCTATGCCAAATTTCAATAATCTACCTTAAATAAGTCCTTAGTAATTGAAAAGTTTGTAAACTGATAAAAACGTCATATTTTTTGGAAAAAAATGAAATATCTCAAAAATGGTTCAAAATTTTAACATAGTCATATTATAAAAGTGGAATTCAAAAATATAAAAATATATTGGGTGTTTCTTTTAAACAACAAAGTTGGTGTCTACTTCCGGTTTAACCGGTAGTCCTAGAAACTCTAAAATATTTTCCTTACATTGGAAATCTTTGATTAGCTATGAATGGAAAAACTCAAATCTATATCGTTATTACTTCTTTATATATCGATAGTGAAACCTCGTCATGAAACTCCCTGTATACTTCCTAGTGGTCTTACCAGAAAACCTCTTTTACCGCAAACGGAGTACTAACAACTCAACTCAGACTTTTGTGCTAGTGTTTGATGCGTGAAGTACGGATGTGTGTTGTAAGACGCCCCATGTTATTTGAGAAGATACAAAAAAAAGTTTTAGATAACAGCTACTTGGTTCATTGGAAACATTTAATTTATTTACTTTTCGTATATACAACTTTGAAATTTCAAATGCAACACCCTATATTTCTTACATATTTAGATACTCTGTCTTAAAATAATATACTTTCGTAATGACACTTTTTCAAAATTTTGCGTAGTTTCAGAGTAAATTCAGGATATGTAGTTTTTATCATGAATTTACCCTATTATAAGATTAATTGATAGATTTAAAATAATCATAATTTAAAAGTAATTTTTATATCTTTACATCAGAAGGATTATCCTGAATAGTTTCCATTATAAGTATAGTTTATTTGCTGCTGAGTTTGTGTTAAAGAGAAATGCAAATAATGCGACGTTTAGTTAAATACCGACCGTTCGTAGTGTTCTGCTAAAATCAACCGTAATACTTTAGTGAATCATATTCCCTTGAAGTCGGAACTAAGTTGCCGCTTACTTATAGCAGTAGTTCGCAAACATTTATTCATACGTATAACGTTAGCTCACCCATTCAAATATTTTGTCATCGATTTTAATTCTTAATAAAAATTAATAATTATATATTTAGATTAAAAATGTACTTAGAATGTAAAAAAATGTAGTAATATTTTTATGGTACAAGTTAGAACAACACAAAATAGAAAATAAAACTTTCGCAAAATATATAATCTAAATACGTTTATACCCTTACTCATATATCAAATTGTATTTATTTTACCTATTTACGATTTACGATTTATAGTAACAGGTAAGAATTATTTAATACGCATATTTAAAACAAAAAATATTATATAAGTTATAGTAATGTTTGTACCAAATAATATCCATAATTTTATTTTAACAATTTTTAATTTATACCAAGAAGTGGTAACTGAATATTT
>JARFJB010000074.1:215000-362500 GCA_036346205.1 Vesta saturnalis
TAGTCCAATTTTGATCATTTATTAATATAGGTACTGAATGAAATTTAATATAGTATTTAATTATAAATAACTACAATATGAATTTTAATCCATAAACTTAGTAATAAATTATGTTTACAATTATAGTGGCTCGTTTAATAAGAGTAATCACACACCCAATCGATTTAAATAATACACGTGTTTATATGCTATGCAAACAATGTCAACAAAAATTAATAATTACTTGTATGCTATTATCGTTGAGTTAAAAGCATGAAATTCAAGTGCCATCAACTCTACAGCTACAATCAGTTAAGCTTCTCGGTTGTTCTCAACCGCAACTTCCGAAAAAGTCCAAACAACCTTTATAAATTTAAATTTACCAAGACACGTTTATTGGCTGTTGGTCAACCACTTTAATATACGAAAGGATCTAATTTTAGATTGCATGTCACATACTTTTTTAGCCATTTAGTAAAATAGTAAGTACGTTAATCCTGTACATCCGATATTTCTTATATTAATATCCTCAATTACCACTTACTTTACTTTTAAACTGGATTAAAATTCTAAAACGCTCTATTTTTACACACAATATTTTCATGTAATAAATACTAGGATTGATCAAATATGAACCGGAATTTGTCTATAACTTTACCTAACTGCAAGTAGTATATGATTTTGCGATTTTATCACGTAATTTGGACTCTAAATAGTGTATGAAAGAACCTCCCAATTGATTTCTTCGAGGACATTTGTAGCGAATTGGGTATATTTGAAATTATGAGAGAATTTCGATATCGATTAGCGCTTTTATTTAAGCACTACGGTCGAACATGCAACTTTGTCGTTTTTACACATGCTATATGACGAATACGAAACGAAATTTCCATTTTACAACCCCGCGGATGGTGAACTAAAACTGTACGTTAAAACGTAGGTTCTATGTAAGTATCGGGTGGCCAACTAAGAACGGACGTCGGCCATATGTCAGGAATGGATTATAAGCACAGGTTCGGGAAAAAAATTTTTATAACAAAAGTGGCCTCGAGAAACGCCTGGAAATTATTTTCAGAATTGTAGGTCCACAGCTAGAGGGCGTATTTGACAGTTAAAATTTTAAAAAGCAAAATCTTTCAAAATTTACTCAATTAAGGGGCATATTAAATATTATAATCAGATTCCTCGACAAATTCTGCATATTTTTTATTTGACAAGTTTTAGCCTATCTCTTTAAATAAGGGTGGGGAGAGTGGAACCTTGTTACGAAAAAACGCCTTTAATTCAGGTTCTGCTTGACCGATTTTAATAAATTTGATGTTGTTTGGAAGAGCTTTTGTTAACCAATAGAAAATTTGTAAATTTGAAGCAATCTGATTAATAACATAAATGCTAAAGGGCGCTGTTTAATATTTTTTAATATTGTGTTTGCTCTTTACAATTTTAAATGGAAGCATACAAATTTAAATGAGATATCGTAAGAAACAGGCAAATGGCGGGAATTGTTCTTCCAACGTCTAGTAGGCTAGTTCGCATTAACGGAAATTATTAAATGTTGCCTGGATGAAAAGATCTTACATTGGTCTGCAGTAATTTAAACTGTTATCATACTAATGTTATGGTTGCCGCTAGATTACCTAAATGTAATGCTGTCGCTATTAACAATGAGAACAAATTATAAAATAATAATGTGATAAATCTAACAATTAAAACCTTAAATAAATAACTACGTAATTAGTGTCGCCCTAGATGTTCGGAATGTCGTCCATCATTTTCAATGCATGAAATCATTCGCTGACGGGTGGAGAGAACAGCAGTTTCAATTTCTGCGCTTGAAATACTTCGTATTGTCTGTCGTATTCTTTCAATCATGTCAGCTCTTGTTGTGGGTCTATCGGCATAAACGAGATCTTTTATTCGCCCCCACAAATAAAAATCTAAACAAGTTAGGTCTGGAGACCTTGGTGGCCAAATAAATAAACTTCCACGTCCTATCCACCTTTCAGGGTATGATTGATCTAAGGAATTCCGAACATCTCTAGAGTAATGTGCTGGGCACCCATCATGTTGCAAGAACATGTCACGACGAATGGCCAAGGGTATGTCTTCTAAAAGAAGTGGCAATTCGTTGCTTAAAAATCTAAATATCTTTCTCCATTAACAGTCTCATTAAAAAAAAAGGTCCAACTATTTCTCCACACATTCACAGACCAACGACCCTGATGTTAAACCTCCTGCATCCAGTGGGGATTCGTTTCAGACCAATAGTGCATATTATGTCGATTTACACTACCATCACTATGAAAAGTAGTCTCATCTGTCCACATAATTCGTGAAAGTATTTCAGGATCATCGTGTATCATATTTGAGAGCTAGTTGCAAAAATCCAACCTGGCATCGAAATCTTGAGCATTCAAACTATGGTGTAGGCCCATGTGATATGGGTGCAATCTAAAATAGTATATATTATAAAGTAATCAGATCAATAAGACACATTGAAGTCCTTCGTTGTTAGTAAACGGAAAAGGACTTTAAATACATTCACTTTCATTATGTTATTACGAATTTTTTTCGCCTGGCCTCTCATTATTTTTTATTATTGGTACCTTTTTTACTTTACTTTGCCTCACTTAATTATCATGTTGTTAGTTAAAATCTATTCACATAGCATAAGATAATTTCATTATATAATTTAGTGTTTCATTGAAACTGGACATAAAATGGCGGCAAATACATTAGTCATGTTGTCACAAGTTAACTTTGATGTAATGACATTTTCGGTATAATATAAATGAGAAACATATAACGACAAACGAAAAAAATTAAAACATTTTTATCATTATAATACCGAATAAAGCATGCATTAATAAATAGGTAGTCACCTGTGTTCTCTTAAAATATTTTGGACGGTGGTTCGACATATACCCAAGTCTCTAGCTATAGCTCTGGTGCTTGAATGAGGGTTAGCATTTACATAAGCTAAAACATCAATAACACTTTCCTCTGTTCTACCTCTACGTTGTCTTCGATACACAGGAAGATTCACATTTCCAGTAGTACGCACACGGTGTGCGAGTCGGTGAAAAACTCTTCTGCTGTGATGCCGTCTGTTTGGGTACTGCAGTGCATACACTCTAGCAGCAACGGTTGCATTTCTCATACATTCAAAATAAACTGCCATCATATCAAATGCTTCTTCATTTGTAAGAATCAGTTTGGTACGAAAAGATAAAGAAAGTCTATTAAATGCAACACGATGATTAATTTTTGACATATGCGTGAAAATCATAGCTTGTTTGTTTTCAACAGGGAATTAATTTTATATCTTACATGGCCCTCTTTACTAATTTTGTTGTCATCAGTAAATCGTAATTCATATTTTAAACTGTATTTGTTGTTGCTGGGCAAATGTCGGTTTTTATTGATATTTTATGCTTTTGCTAACACATCGCTTGAAAACAAATATAATATTCTTATATAATTAAAAAAATGTTAGATTTATCACATTATTATTTTATAATTTGTTCTCATTGTTAGTAGATAGCATTACATTTAGGTAATCCAGCGGCAACCATAACATTAGTATGATAACAGTTTAAATTACTGCATACCAATGTAAGATCTTTTCATCCAGGCTAAATTTAATAACTTCCGTTAACGCGAACTAGCCTACTGGACGTTGGAAGAACAATTATAGGAAGGATAGGAAAAAGATATCGACTTGCAGTTTTCACTGTTTTATTACTAATTTAGTCTACTTTTTAAAGACCTACTTAAATTTTTATGCTTCCATTTAAAATTGTAAAGAGAAAACACAATATTAAAAAAATATTAAATAGCGCCCTTTAGCATTTATGTTTTTAATCAGATTGCTTCAAGTTTACAAATTTTCTATTGTTTAACAAAAGCTCTTTCAAACGAATATGCGGCAGTTGCGTACACGACAAATTTAGAGACACTTGCGTACACGAATAAAGACGAGATTCCCAGGTAAAAAAACCCATATTAAACGAAGGCATTTGCGTACAATGTTCAGTTATTCTCAATTGCAATATGAATAACCAGTAAATTATTATCAGAAAAAAAAATAAATAAATCGTGAGAATAAACTTCCCTTCACACTTTATCCAGGCTTAGGACTGGCAACCTATAAAATTATTTTCTTTGATACAATATCTATAGATACTAAGAAATCAACTTTATATATTGGCGTGTTTAAAAAAAATTTTTTTTTTTTGGTTTTTTTGCTTTTATTTATTTTTTTTTTTTATGTTTTTATATATTTTTTTGTTTTTTCTTTGATATATTATTTTATTCAAACTTGGCAATAAAGGCAATTGTTTTTAAACATTTTTTTACATCTTTAATATTTTCAAAAATAAGAAGGGTCTTTTTAATCCTTGCATCTAACTGTACATACTTCTTTTTTCTTCTTTTACCATCAAGATTTAATTCCTTCCGTTTGAAAAGAACTTCTACGAACTCTGCATCTTCTTTTAATTTTTTGATCACCTCTTTGATTGTAGGCGTATTCTTTTTTATTGATGTGTTTAATTTATTATTCTACCCTTCCATAGCATTATTCGTTCTGTGTCGTTTATTGTTACAGTTCCAATCCTTCAGTGTAATGTGGGAATTTTCGAGCAACTGTTCTACAAAGTAATCATAAAATTGTACAAGTTTTGGATGAATACTTAGCCAACCACCTTCTATGCTTTTGGTTGGAAAATAAGCTAAAGCAGCACACATTCGTAGCCTTAACCTGATTTCTTCATTTTCTTTATATTCAGTTGTTAATCCCAATTCCTGTATTTTCCGCCAAAGGCACTGATTAAAGTGGAAGTTACAACCATTGATTGAAACCGATGGAAACACATTTTTAAGAGCAGCAATGGTAGCGTGTTCAAAATCCATGGATACCGTTTCTGGATTCCATTTTGCAATATTCCTTAGAATATTGAAGAACTTTTCATATGTCCGACGAGTTTTGTTCTTTAGCAAAGCATAGATGACTGGAATTATATTAGTTTCTTCCGTTGTACTACCAATGTCAGCATGAATTGTGTATATCTGTTTAAATTGTTTGCTGCAACTTTTAAATGTCCCATCTATGAAAAAGTCGGACGAAGCTGCTAAAGCTTCTTTGCCAGTAGAGCTTGAAAACACAAAAAATCTGTCTTCTTCTTCTTCGTTGTCGAACAGTAAAAAACTCGTCCCGTCATTTAACTACAAAATTTCTTCTGAAAGATTTATTTCTTTAGCACTAGCAGGCTCAACGGTGTTACCTTGCGCTTGTCGTCTAATGCGATTCAAACTTGATCTTACTGAATACAGTGCGGGCATTTCAGTTACAAATTCGTAACCACGATTAAATAATGGTCCAATTTCTTCACTATAAATTTTTGAAGTTGATTCTTCCTCTTCTCGCATGCGTTTCTTGGCAGCAACAAAATGCTTTTTTACTTCTGTTGCTGCTACATTTGGTAGACAGATGTGCTCCGAAACAGATAAAACTTCACTTCCGCAAGTTTTCATTGTACCGCGACATTTCTCGGTTTTCTCTTTGACACACAGCCAACTCACGACATCTTCTTTATTTGTTCGGTGTTTTCTATACTGATACCCATCTAGAATTGCAGGTTTTCTTTTCGTTATTTCTATAATCTACAGTTTAGACATATTACTCGTTAATATTAAAATAGCACGTTTTCTATCGAAGTAGTCAAGAAATGAGGGTTGTTTGTTATTGCCAATTAAATATAACCATTAGATATTAGACATGAACCGATCACAAGACTGAGTTAAAGTAATTACCAGTTTTAACGAATAATCCCCTAATTATAGAAAGTATAGATACCAAACTATTTTAGATAATTTATGCAAAGCTCCCTACGACATCATTAAAATTAGCAATTGGATGGTCTTACTTTCTTATTGTTATCGACGTTATCATTAAGATGTCATTTAGACGTCGTTAAGAAATAATTTAAGAAATAGCCCAGTAGATTTAGGGCTAATAGGGATTACATTCATTACTGGCATTGTAAATGTATTATAGATTGTACGCAAATGCCTTCGTTTAATGACTGTTTTTTTACCTGGGAATCTCACCTTTCCTCTTGTACGCAAGTGCCTCTAAATTTATAATGTACACAAATGCTCTGTACGCAAGTGTGCGGATACCCTTTCAAACAACATCAAGTTTATTAAAATCGGTCAAGCAGAACCTGAATTAAAGGTGTTTTTTCGTAACAAGGTTCCTACTCTCACCCACTCCTTATTTGAAGAGATAGACTAAAACTTGTCAAATAAAAAAATATGCAGAATTTGTCGAGGAATCTGATTATAATATTTAATATGCCCAGTAATTAAGTAAATTTTAAAAAACTTTGCTTTTTAAAATTTTAACTGTCAAATGCGCCCTCTAGCGGTGGACCTACAATTCTGAAAATAATTTCCAGGCGTTTCTCGAGGCCATTTTTGTTATAAAAAATTTTTTCCCAAACCTTTGCTATAATTCATTCCTGAGATATGGCCGATGGCCGTTCTTAGTTGGCCACCCGGCACATGCGATAGAAGAAGATGAAAATGTGCATCGGCATGTCTACATAAATGGCAAATATCGACTTAAAATCATTTACACAGCGGTACTTCAAATTTTTTTTACTTATATCGTTTTTAAAATGTTACAAAATTAACTAAATTACATTGAATAATTCTCATTTATTTAAAATATGCATAAATAAATTCATTATGACGATATAAACAATTAATTTTCTAAAACTACCTAAGCAACCAAAAAACAATTTCTGGTGAGCCCGAATACCTACATAAATATACATATATAATGAAATGGTATATATGAAATCGTTTTACTATATAACTGCTTACGGTTTATTCTATACCTTAAAACATGAAAACAAAAATTATTTTTAGTATAAAATATTTGGGAGTATAGAAGTACGTTTTGATTCTAAAAAATAATTATAAAATTATTTTGATAACAGGAGCTTCAGAATAGTTGGATAAACGTTGAAAATCAAGAAATTTTCTACATTCACAACATGTTTTCTTTTGCATTAATAGCTATGAAATTGATAATACTGAAACAATATGCAGTTCACTACGTCCTGTTGGTTTTATATTTTAAAAATGTTATTGCTAAAAGTGTTATAACATTTGTAAAATAAACTTCAAGCGTGCTATTGTAGCCTCTTTTAAAAATTATAAGTATTCTGGACAACAGGATACAGGTATTATAATGAATAATATAAAATGACTATAAACAATCAAAAAATATATGGATAATTAAGATGAAAGTAATTGTATTAACAAATACGCCCTTCACAGGTTGCCTAACAATTCCGGCAATAACCAATAGGAATTAAGGTACCTATACAAGATAAATGTGCATTATATAGTAAGCAGCCTAATGACGCTCGACCTGACAATTTTAAAATGTACAAATGACTCATTTGTATAAAATGCTATCGATGTACTAAGAAAAATAGCAAACGCTATTTAAAAATTTGTTAATTAAACTTACAGTTAACGGAAATTCTCATTAAATGACATCCGCTGCACTGTAAGATTAAGTTCTTAAGTACAAAGTTAAAATACATTCATTACCGGTTTATTGTTATGCGTAAACCCATTAGTAATTTAGAAAGAGTAGGTATACTTTGAATTTACCTATTTGAGGTCCTTCTTTTTGGATTATGTTTATTCTGTATCATCATGTAGTGTGTATTCGTTCCTAGAGTTTCATAGTATTCAAGATGCCTAAAGCAAAACCGTCTTTGTCAAGACGCCGTAAGCGAACAAGCAGATCTAGAATAATAAAAACTTGTAATAAATCGTAAGTATAGATACTGATTTTATCCTATTATTCTATAAAAATTAAGATTTTCGTCTATTAGAAGTTGTTTTCCTAAACATATTTTGTTTTGTTATAGCAAAAACTATGTTGATCTAATAACAAGAAGTGTTGAGAATGACGTAATGGCATTGTTGAGTGAGTAATTTTATTTTATTACAATAGAAAAATAGAGCTTTTGTATTGTTTGTAGATCGTGTGTTAAAAATTTTATTTCTTACAATTTCCTAGATATATTCCTTATTTATTACTTTAATAAACTGTGCATACTAAACTCCCTACTTTTTAGTATCGAGTATTTACCACTTGAGATGGAAGTTGATGCAAACCCACCGTTAACTCTTAATGACATAATACAGAGAAGAATAGTTGATTTCATATGTATGCTCTGCCGCATTCGCATGGTAGGTTGTATACACAATTCTTGGAATTCTGATCTTCATTGTATGGTTTGATTTTGGTTAGTATTCTCCTGAGCGTTCTGGTCGATTTGAAGGCAGTCCGTATCTTGTATTTGCTGCCTATCCTTCGTATTTTGTCTGAGGTACCTTGTATATATGGTATTATCGCTGTATATATCTTCTTTCGTTACCCTGTTCCTAGGTTAGGTGTTAGATCGGGGTAGCCATTTTCTTTGAGTGTTCTAGCGATATTTTCTTTTTCTCTGTTCAGGTCCTCTTGTTTTGAGCATATTGTTTTTGCTCTATCGTACAAGCATTTTGCCACGTCTAACTTCACGTTTTTGTGGTGATTGGAGTTGTAGTGTAGGTACCTCTCCGTGTGGGTAGGTTTCCTGTATACACTTGTCGTGAAAGTGTTGTCATTCCTGTGTACAAGTACATCCAGGTATGGCAGTTTTTGTTCCGACTCCAATTCCATTGTGAATTTTATGGAGGGTGCGCGGCTATTTAGATGATCTAGTAATTCATCTAGCTTATGCTTGCCGTGTTGCCAAACTACGAAGGTATCGTGCACGTATCTAAGCCACATCCTTGGTTTCTCTGAGAATTCGAATATTGCTTGGTCTTCAAAGTCTTCCATATATATATATATATATATATATATATATATATATATATATATATTATCACTATGGGTGATAGTGTGAATCCATTGCCATCCCAAACTCTTGTTGGTAGCATTTGTCCTCTACATGGAAATGTGAAGTTCTAATGCATATTGTCAGAAGTTCCATTATTGTGTTTACCGAGAGTTGCGTGCGTTCCTCTAACGTTTCATCGTTTTCCAGCTTGTCCCTTATGATAGTCAATGCCTTATCGGTGGAAACATTTATGAATAGGCTCACAATGTCTAAGCTTACCAGCGCTTCTTCATGCTTTGATTGGAAGTTTCTGATCGTTTTCACGAAGTGCTGCGTATTCTTGACCATAGATTCGGTTTTCCCGATAAGGTGTGATGATACCTAGCAGATAGTGTGCTAATGGGTGACAAGTGAATTTCTCGAGCTCACAATTGGTCTCAGAGGAATTCCTTCCTTGTGAATCTTTGGTAGGCCTACAGATGCGGAGGTTTGCTGTTGTGTGGGGTAAGTCTAGTTCTCTGGTAATCGGAGAACTCCCCCTTATGTTTTGCCAGCATCAGGTATATCCGTCTTTCGATTGATAGTTTGGAGTCTTTTGGTATTAGTTTGTACTCGCCCCCGTCTAGTAGTTCCTGGATCTTACTGTAGTAAGTGTCCATATCCATTACCACAGTCGCGTTTCGTTTGTCTGCCGGGAGAATTTTGATCGTTGGGTCATTCTTAAGGGAAATGGCCGCTCTCCTTTGTAGGTTAGAGAGGTTAGGTTTAGTTCGTCTAGATGAATCTAGGACTGATCTAACTTTACTTCTGCATTCTTCGGCTTATTCAGGATCTAATTTCATAGCTGTTTCTTCGACTACGGTTATTAAATCTACTTTCGGAATATACCTCGGTGTTATCGCATAGTTCAAGCCTTTGTCCAGAACCTGCATTTCGTTTTCGTTCAACTGTCGTTTAGAGATGTTTATGTCAGTGTTTTTTCGATTGATATTGGTTGGTTCTTTCTTCTCCTTCAAAAAAAGATTTGTCATCCTACATGTCGGTAATTCAAACGGTTTCATTGAGGATACAAGTTTAATATTCGCTGGAAAATGGCAGTATGCCGATTATCATGACAGTATGGATGCAACAGTCTTTGAGAAGTGGTTAAAGGAGCAGCTGTTACCAAAATTAAACAAACCCTCTACAATCGTAATGGATCATACCATTCCCGTCTTGTGGAAAGCATGCCATCTTCTAGTTGATTTACAAAACTAGCTAAAAAATAAAAATATACATTTTTGTCAAAGTGACCTAAAGGTAGATCTGTTGAATCTTGCCATGCAACATAAAGGTGATAACGTTTTTCTATAACATGGCCATTCTGTTCTCCGATTACCTCCATATCATTGTCAATGCAATGCCATTGAACACATTTAGGGAGTTTGCAAATAATTTTATGACATTTCGGAAAAAAAGTTTTGCATACTCAAACACTTATTTCGAATGGGTGGTCACGTGCAAAACTGTTAGATGTAATAGTGGAGCCGTTGATAATTTCAGTCTGTGGGTATGATTCAGATAGTGATTCTAATTACTATGACAGTGATTAGGGAATCTGCTAATTGTTTTGTGTACGACATGGTTGTGTTGATATTTGCCATATATGTAAAGACATGCGATACACATTTGAATCTTCTTCTGACGCGTGTACTTAAATTGAACCTACGTTTTAACGTACAGTGTAGGTTTTAGTTCACCACCCGCGGGTTACACAATAAATTTCTTTCCATCTTCGTCATATAACATGTGTAAAAACGAGAAAGTTGCATTTCGACCGCAGTGCTTGAATAAAAGCGGTAATCCGATATCGCAATTCTCTCATAATTTCAACTATAGTATGAGGTCGGTCGTTATAGTGCAGCAGAATGAAATGGTTGAATTGTTTCTCATTTTTGAACACAGGCTTAACTTTTTCAGCAACAAGTCAGAATAGTAGGGGGCATTTACTCTAAAAATCGGTCAGTAGAACAACCTTACTGTTTCGAAAGACGGCGGCCATTACTTTACCGGCACCTTCCGGTTTTGAGATTTAGTGATTTGATTTTTTATTCTGGCGTAAAGCTGTGATGGACACGAGGTCAATTAATAAAATGCATTTAAGTTTGTTTTGTATCCAGCGATTTATACAACAATCAAAGTCCCTAGACAAGTAACATTGTTAATGTATAAAATAGGTAATTGTGAATTAGATTTCTTTTGCCAGTGCCCTTTCCTTAACAGGGAACGAGAATACCACATGGCGACCGTGTCAAACCGGTAAAAAAAATAGAACAGTTACTTAAAGTGCGAGATGGGAAATTCAGAAACGAAAGACGTTGATTCAACCGGGGACGTAACTAATGCGGTAGTTGTAAATTCAGTTTGAAAATTGTGGAAAGCATGACCTGCTTTACAAGGACCATAAGAAGACATTAAAAAAGCGCTACAGTTCTACCATTATTGTTTGATCATTCGTTATGTATTTTAAAACCAATATCAAATAGACCAGCCGTAGCCATCTAATTATCCCAATATTAATATAAGAATTGTACAACGCATTACGTGCCACATCGAACTGCGTGATTCTGAGTCTACACAGAAAGACGCATCCCATCAAACACATCTAAGCAGTTAGCAATTTAATTTTTAATAAGCGTAGGTAGAATTAGAAATGAGTCCAGATTTTAACCGCAAAACACAGTGTAAGCGAGATAAAAAAAACTGTTACCTACGACCACTGTAGAAAATAGACAAAAGCACACGACACAGGTTCAGTAAATAGCTCATTACGCACGGTAAAGAAATCGCACAGATTTCGTAAACAAAACATAGTTTGAATAGATTAAAATTACTACGTAAAAGTAAGGGAACATTTAATAATTATAACTACAACAAAAATTAAACATTTAATAGTACTAGGGGTTATTAAAACCTGTTTAAATTTGATGGCCTAATAATTCACATTCGAAAGAGTTTTTTCGAGACCCCCAATAAAATTATAAATAATAAAACTCACGTTAACTTAATTATGGATGGATTAAATTTTTAAATGTTCTTCTTCCCCAAAAGGCCAGATAGCAAAACATCATCAACATATCTAAGCCCAAGTTTTGCTTTCTTAGGTGCGAAATGTCTCATAACATAATTTGCAATCGATGGTGAAATTGGAGATCCCACGGCCACTCCATCTAATTGTTGATATGATGTTTAAGTAGGTAGATCTTGTCGTCACTTATTGGTACTTTTGTGAACAAGAAATCCACGTCAAAACTAATTAACATTTCATCTGGGGTTATATGTTAATTCGCCAATCAATTCAAAAAATGAACACTATAAAGGAATTGCTCGAATCAATGAAAGGTCAAAGTAGAGTATTTAGGCAATGCCTAGGTTGTTGAATTTATGAAGCTTACAATTGGTTGAGGTGGAGCATTTGGTTTGTGTATTTTTGGCAATATATAAAATATTGGTATTGTAGGATTTTGTGGTGTTACTTTATTAATTATTTCAATTGGTAAGTTCGATTATTTAAAATTTTTTTTACTAATAGTATTCCTGAACAGGATAAGATTGGCCTAACGTGGTAAACCACCCAGCAACACTTGGAGGAGGTAAAGGATATTGTTAGGCTGCCAAGAAATGTTTATGAACGGCCACCTTAAATCAAAGTTTGGAGGAAAACATGAACTGGGTAGTATATTCCACAATTTAATTATGCTGTGAAAGGGAATATTGAGAGTTCCTAGCGAAGACGGCCTGCGAAGGTATTAAGGAGCGTGTTTTGGAGGCACATTTGCCATTGTAATAACGATGGAACAAGGAACGAACTGAAACAATTCCGCTACGCTTAAGAGACTGTGGATCACAAGTTAGAGACGGGTAGTTTATAATTATTATAGCTCTTTTTTGGATGCGGTTTACCATATCAAGGGCGTATTGTGGAGCACTGACCCGGTGATGGGAATTGAATTTCAGATGACGGCCAATTTGAGCCTTATACAGTAAAAGGAGTTGTTTTACTGGCTGACAAAAGGTGGTCAACCCATGAAAGTTTCGATGATACGGACATTACTAAAATAGAAATAGAGTTTGAAAGCTTGAGATTTAAGCCATTCATATTTACAACAGGAAATGTTCGATCTTTCTTGACGGATCCCTCCACTTTTTACATCAGAAGCCCCGCCCACTTTCACTTTTTATATGCCCACGTGGGGGACCGTATTTTCCACCCCTATGGTTTCTTTTCGCAGGCCCTTTTCATCCCTAATTATTTTTGTTTTTACTCGCTCACGTGTAGGACGTGTTTTTTCACCCCTATTTTATGACAGCTCAGGTATAGGAGGCGTTTTTCTACCCCTATGGTTTTTTTCGAGGGTCAACCCGTGATGTAATTTTACCCTAATTATTTTGGTTGTATTAAGAGCCTTTTGACAGTAATGTTGTACTTGCTCACGTGAGGGGCATATGCAGGTCTAGGGTTTGGTCTTGGACTTGGGGTTGGTCTTGGACCTGGAGTTGGTCTTAGGGTTATTTTGATGGACAGCTTTAACCCTAATCAAGGTACTTTTGGTAGTATTAAGAGCAGTACCCCTGGAGGTTAGGCAAACGCACACGCATACAATGTTGGAAATCGCATAATTACCCTAATAAGATATTATTATTAAAATTATCGGTCCTATTGTTTAAATGGTCATCTGTTATTGGGTACGTTCGGATGATCTTTTACCTATACGAAAAATTTATACTTTGTATTTCTAATAAGGAGGTTCTTGTAAGACACGTGTAGGGCTTCGCAACATGTTCTCGGGCCTTCGCCCCTAGCTGGAGATGGTATGGGAACCCTAACCTTATAAGACAAGTATAGAGCTTAGCCCTATCGTGGCCCCTTGGTGCAATTGTATGCGGTTCTAACTTAATCTTACATATGTAGGCCTTCGCCCCGTCATACAAAATTGTATTCTAATAAGGAGGCCCTATACTTATTAGACAGGACTTGTATCAGGGTCTGAGCCCTGGCCCTTTGAGTTAAAATTGATTTTAGTGCCATCTAGTGGCGTATAGACTAATAAACATTTTCTATAATAGAAGTTGATAATGCACACCTCTCTTGCTCTATCTTGTTTCTCTCTCTCTCTCTCTTTCTCTATCGACTCTTTCTCACACACACACAAACAAATCAATTAATTAATCAACCAATCTCAAACAAATCATGCTCGATCAAATCAACCAGGTCAATCTCAATCAATCAACCGAAATTATGTCTTACAATTTGCGGAAACCAGTTCAAAACTGAATATATTAAAGTCTAATTAAATATGACGTGAAATAATAAATAATTTCTACCCTAATGCAATGATGCTTTATGTATAGGCAGATTCTCTCTTTCTAAACAGGCACCACCTATACATTCGGAAAATTATATCTGATTTATTTGCATGTTCAATTACATACACACAAAATTGTTTCATAGAAACGTGTTCGTTAACTGTTATAAAAACCCCATTAAAAAGACCGGAAAGTAATAATTACTTATATATAACATAGAGTTAAATTAAATTAACGTGTTTTTAAGAATATCAAACTGATATAATGGAAATAAAAGGCAAAAGGTTTTAATGGTTTATTATTATACGCGAATTAACAATAACTACAAGTTTAAAATCCACGAATACGTACTAACTATTTGTAGAGCTGATCTTACGACATCATCCTATAACAATACATTTTAAAACCTTTATGGACATTTTTGTTAGCAATATCAGGCAAAAAACATATATATATATATATATATATATATATATATATATATATATATATATATATATATATATATTTGAACTGAAATATTTTTTATACGTGTCCACATTTAGCTTTTAGCATTTAGCTTTAGGAATGGTTGGATATAAACTGGCTATTACATTCCGATCATTAACTAATTTAGAAAGTAATACAAAAATCCGATTACTGCTACTCGTATTTAGCAATTATATTGTATTTATAAAATTTACATTCAAAACACAAATATTTTAAAAATTTTGTTAACACACACACATGTACTTCACGTTATATGGATTTTTACCAGTTGAGATTAATAGCAATGTTAACTAAACGATTTAAAATTTCTAATCTGAAATAAAAGTGACGAATTTCAAAGAGAGCATCACCATCATCGAGATTTCGTCTTCACCTTGAACGATTATATTGTAACAACCTATAAAGCAGCTAATAACCCCTGACAGTTTTTTATCAGACACTATTATTATTATTATTACATGGACATGAAGTTATCCCTAAATTAACTGGTTTCAGCACGGCTCTGGAAATGCTGCACTCTTCAAATCTTTCAGTTCGTTCTCAGAAGCTGTACCGTATTCATTTCCTTCAATTTTATCTGCGTTCTGTTTCGAGACTCTAGTACGTTTTCTAATACAAAAACAGAATCTTCAATATTGTGATGCGTGTAGCAGCAAAACACGTTAGCTAGCTAGTTTCACCTCTATACTATTTTATATGCAAGCCTGACCTTACCATAAATACATCTGTCAAAAAGGTAATTAAACATAGCTCCACGGACTGGGCATAGCAAGCAGCGTTTCCAATTATGGCTTTTAGTCAATACAATATTGCCTACAACTACATGCAATCGACTATCGTTGCTTTAGCAAGAGGAACAAACGAAAACACGCACGCACGCACGCACGCACGCACGCACGCACGCACGCACGCACGCACGCACGCACGCACGCACGCACGCACGCACGCACGCACGCACCACCACGCACCACGCACGCACAGCACACACACACGCACGCACGCACGCACGCACACCACACACACCACGCACACACACACACACACACACACGCACACACGCACGCACCACACACACACACACACACACACACACACACACACACACTCACACACACACACACACACACACACACACACACACACACACACACACACCCACACACACACAAACACACACACAAACACACAAACACACACAACAAACACACACACACACACACACACACACACACACACACACACACACTACACACACGACAAACACGACAACATGAAATCACGCTAACACGAAAACACGCTAACATAAAAACGCACAAACGAAAAAATGCACACGAAAATACGCAAACGCGAAAACACGTAAAAGAAAACACGAAATACAAAAATACACACAAACGAAAAACTTCACTGTTTAAATAACAACGCTATACGTCTCGAAAACTCGTAATGCTGCAAACATGAATCATGGGGAGCACCGTTAGAAAAACAAGTTTATTGACAAAATTGAAGGAAAGCACGTTTGGAAATACATTATATTATTATTATAAACCAATACTTCATTTATTTAATCAACGTTTATCGGTATTCTTCTCGAACCGTGATGTCGCTATCATCATCATGGTTTTGAGATTCGTCCTTCTCCTCTACCTCATCGCTCTTCATCCTCTTCTGTGAATCATCACCATCACCTTCGATGTGAGATACATTCTGCTCATCTACGTCACCGTTTCCATCATTTTCTTAAACGGTTATGTTGTAATAGTTTATTAACAGGTCAGTAAAATCTCTAACGTCCGTTGATGTTGGCTCATAAGCAGGAGAATATATCATAATAATGCTCACTGAGTGTGAGTGTGTGAGTGTGGCAGTGTGTGGTGTATGTGATGTTGAGTAGTTTGAGTTGTAAGTTATTTTGGTGTTTTTTAAAGTGTGGTGAGTGTGTGTTGTAGATGTTGTGTATGTGTGAGTGTGTGTGAGTGATGTGTGTGGTGTGTTGGTGTGTGGTTGTGTATGTGTGTGTATGTGTGTAGTGTGTTGTGTGTTGGTGTGTGTTTGTGTGAGTGAGTGTGATGTGTGGTGTGTGAGTGTGATGTGTGAGTGTGTATGTGAGTGTGGTGTTGTGTGTGGTGTGTGATGTGTGAGTGTGTAGTGTTGTGAGTGTGTGAGTGTGTGAGTGTTTGAGTGTGAGTGTGTTGAGTGGTGTTGGTGTGTAGTGTGAGTGTGTGTATGTGTGGTGTGTGTGTGTGATGTGTGTGTGTGTGTGTGTGTGTGTGTGTGAGTGTGTAGTGTGTGTGGTGTGTGAGTGTGTGTAGTGTGTAGTGTGTGTGTGTGTGTGTGTGAGTGTTTGAGTGTGTGAGTGTGTGTGTGTGAGTGTGTGGTGGTGGTGTGTGTGTGTGTGTTGTGTGTGTGTGTGATGTGTAGTGTGTGTGTGTGTGTGGTGTGTGGTGTTGATGTGTGTGTGTGTGTGTGTGTGTGTGTGATGTGTGATGTGTGTGTGTATGTGTGAGTGTGATGTGTAGTGTATGGTGTTGTGTGTGTTGTGAGTGTGGTGGTATGTATGTGTGTGAGTGTGTGTAGTGTGTGTGTGTGAGTGTGTGTGTGTGTGTGTGTGTGTGTGTGTGTTGTAGTGTGTGTGAGTGTGTGATGTGTGTGTGTGTGTGTGTGTGTGTGTGTGTGTGTGTGTGTGTTGTGTGTGTGTGTGTGTGTGTGTGTGAGTGTGTGAGTGTGTGTGTGTAGTGTGTGTGTAGTGTGTGTGTGAGTGTGTGTGTGTTGTGTGTGTGTGTGTGTGTGTGTTTTGTGTGTGTGTTGTGTGTGTGTGTGTGTGTGGTTTGTGTGTGTGTGTGTGTTGGGTGTGTGTGTGTGTTGTGTGTGTGTGTGTGTGTGTGTGTGTGTGTGTGTGTGTGTGTGTGTGTGTGTGTGTGTGTGTGTTGTGTGTGTGTGTGTGTGTGTGTGTGTGTGTGTGTGTGTGTGTGTGTGTGTGTGTGTGTGTGTTGTGTGTGTGTGTGTGTGTGTGTGTGTGTGTGTGTGTGTGTGTGTGTGTGTGTGTGTGTGTGTGTGTGTGTGTGTGTGTGTGTGGGTGTTTATGTGTGTGTGAGTGTGTGTGTGTATGTGAATGTGTGTGTTGTATGTGTTGTTAAGTGTGAGTGTGTTTGTGTTGTGTGTGTGTTGTGTTGTAGTTGTGTGTAGTGTGTTGTGTGTGTTGTGTTGTGAGTGTTGTGTGGTTGTTGTGTTGTAGAGTGTGAGTGTGTAGTGTGTTGTGTGATGTGTGTTATGTGTGTGTGTGTGTGTGGTGTGTGTGTGTGTGTGTGTGTGGTGTGTGTATGTGTGTAGGTAGTGCATAGTTGTTGTGCGTGGTGCTTGTCGTGTGATGTGTGTGTGAGTGTGTGAGTTGTAGTGTGTCAATGCCTATTGGATATCTTTGAATGTTGGTAAATGAACCAGTGTAGATAATATGAAATATAAGTCCTTGAAACACTGGTTTGGAGTGTTTTTATTGGTGGTCATATACTATATTCTATTCCTTCAGGTTTACAATATGTACCAACCTGTACAATTATTATGGAAGGACAACTTTTCTACCTGAACTATCTTGCACTGTCTTTTAACAAATCTCTACATCTCATTGAACATTTTTTTGTAATGTTTATGGTGCATTTTTTATAAAAGTATATTTTGCAAAATGTGTAGCAAGTGTTTCTGTAACATCATTCCATAATATAATGATAGATCGTTTTACAACCGTATTAAAAACACTTCTTTAAGAAAAACATTTTTACTGTCAATTTTTATGCAACGTTGTAAAAATCATTTCAAAAATGTTATCTTCCTGGTAGGGGTGGAGGAATATCTGATAGTATGGATAAAAAGTGTTGGATTGTAAGTTTGAACAATCGATAATTAATTACTGAAAATAAACGATTTTTTTCATTGATCGATTAATCAAATAATCGATTAGTTAAATAATAAATTATCCAAATAATCCATGTTTTGATTAAGTTATTATGATCCAAATTCTATTAATAGATTACAATTAATTTTTGCCCAACCCTTGTAGGTATGATATACATGGACACTGAGTAAGACTATTTCGTAATAGTTGATCCAGTTGCTGCAATTCATAATAAATGAACAGTAGCACACCAATATCAGGCAGTGTTTAAGCATGATGATATTTTTAGTTTCCAATATCTGTCAAACTATTCAAAATTGTAAATGACGTTACACCTAAATACATCTGCGTTAAGCTGTACCATATTTTTCCAAAAATTTAAAAACATAGTTAGATATTAATAAACTGTAATGAAAATACGGCTTGTTTAATTAAATTTAAATGCTAATTCAAAATGAGTCGTAGCGTTTTTACTCTAATAGTGTACTTACATAAATCGAACTTACCCACAATTAATGAATCCCATACATGATTAAAGTTATGTTATTTATCCAAAAGTTGCAAACTCTTGGATTATAAATTTATTTTGTAAAAATAGTATAAGACCAATTACATGTTTATAATTATATATTACAATATTATATTTTACATATCACTAAGCACAACCATGATTAGGAAAGAACACGGAACCGTTTAGATATAACTATTAGGTTTATATTGTTCAAAACGGTTGTGATTATTTTAGTGTTTTGATCTCTATAGACATGAGGTATAAGATATAGGGGCACTCAATCTGCCTTATGACTATTTAAACACGATTATTTTATTATGCTATAAATATTATTGGTAATTTCCAACCAGATGTCTACGAATCGCAATTGTGTAAAATGAAATAGCTGTATTACATGTAAGTAATGTCATGAATAAACTTTTATTTTTTTAAACTTCTTATAAAGCAACTTCATAATTTTGCGACTTCATGATATTGAGTAGTGAATGTTAAATTGTATGGGTTTGTCAATTGGGCCCACGTACATTGTACTGTTGTTACTTCCACAGTGTGTATAATACAACTCATGATTTGTGCATTTAAGATTTTACAAATGTTTGTATTGTTCAAGACAGAAATAAATTAAAAAGACATAAGCTTTTTACAGTAAACGAATAGGTCTCATTGTACTTCTGACATATGCCATTACAAAGACTATTTCGTGTAGTTATTAATTACCGTTTCTAATTAAACGATGGGCAATATTTTCCTTTTCATGTATGTAAACGTGCGCAGAAAACTAAATGATTACAGGAACTATATACTTTATGCCTTACTGTTTAATGGACTTCACATTCATATTATTATCGCTTTAAGATAAATAGAATGAGAAAACAACTTACTTTGCCGTTAATCAAAGCATGTTTTAAAAACGGCATTCTATTTGTTTGCAGTAATAATTACGTTTCATAGTCAAAAGTGCTATTTCTTTATTATTGCACCAATTGAGTATAGAGCGACCCAAAACCCGAACACATGATTTTGTCAATTTTTTAAAATGAATCACCCTGTATTTTATTTTAAAATAAAATACACTTTATGTTCTTTCATTTTTATTAAGCACTCCCTATAGCTAAAATCGTTAATTTCTGAAATATTTTCAATTTAATAACAGAAAGAGATTTTTTTTTAATTTCTACCCGAACATTGGCGAGTGCACCCACGCACAAGGCCCAAGGCTTGCAGCATTCTCATTTCTCGCGCGTTTCGCTCTTTAAAGTGTAACTGTCATCGAGTGAGCATTATTATAATGCATTCTCCTCTTTTTAAGCCAACATCAGCGGACATTAGAGATTTTACTGACTTGTTAATAAACTATTACAACATAACCGTTCAAGATGATGATGGAAACGATGACGTGGATGAGCTGAATGTATCTCACATCTATGGTGATGGTGATGATTCACAGAAGAGGAAGAAGAGCGATGATTGTGAGGAGAAGGACGAGTCTCAAAACCATGATGTAATGATAGCGACGAATCACGGTTCAAGAAGAAGAAGAAAACTGATAAAGAAAGTGATTAAATAAATGATGTATTGTTGTTTATGATAATAATATATTTTCAAACGCTAAGCTTTCCTTCAATTTTTATTAATAAACATGTTTTTCGTAACGGTGTTTGAACCTGCACTAACAATGCAGCAGTTAATGGGAAAGGGCTGTTAGATGGAGAACTACAATAAGTGTAAGATTGACTTTTTTTTGCACTCCGTAAGTTAAATCATACTGCTATTTTTTGAATTGAGAGCTGATTTTGTATGATTAAGTTAAATCAGTTTGGTATTTTTGAATTGTGGTTGGTTGGTTTTAGCAAAGTGTAAGTTAGCCTAATCAGCATTTTTGAGCTGTAAGCTAGTTTTCGCCGGCTGTAAGTTATGATTTGATTGATTGAGATTGAATTGGTTGATTGATTGAGATTGATCCGATTGTTTTATTTGATCGATCCAATGTGATTTGTTTGGGATTGATTTGCTTAATTGGTTTGATTAATTGATTTGTATGTTTGAGAAAGAGACGATAGAGACGAGGGAGAGACGAACACAATCAACCTCTATTACAGAAAACATTCATTAGTCTTTACCCCACTAGATTAGTCCTAGAAATATACCGCTAGGCGCCGCCGTATCTATTACAGAAAACATTCGCTAGTTTAAAAATATGTCAGTTGATGGTGCCACAAACGAAACCCTAATTAGCTCTAGAAATATAACGCTAGGTGACGCCACCTTTATTACAGAAAATATTCATTAGTCCCATACACAACTAGATGGCTACACCAATTCAAATTTCGCAACAATGGGGCCACGACAGGAGGGCGCAGACCTAACACAAATTCTTATATTTGTCTTATAAGTTAGCATTAAGACCCCTTATTAGAATACTATTTCCAGCCAGACATGGGAGCCAAGGCAGGTGTGTGAAGGCCCGAAAGCAAGTTGCGAATCCCTAAGTCTGTCTTATAAGTTAGCAATAGGCCTCTTATTAGAACGCAAGTTCAAATTTTCTAAGTAATCAGAATGTAAATACTCAAATTCAAACTCAAATTTCCCACCAAGGGACCAGGGACTAAGACCCGAAAACAAGTTGCGAAGACCTATGTATGCCTTATAAGTTAGCATTAGGGCCCCTTATTATAGTACAAGTTAGAATTTCCCCTCATAGATGGTACCGCAAACAAATTCAAATTTTTGGTCGAGGGCCTGAGAGTAAGTTACTAAGCCCTACATCTGTATTACAAGTTTTCATTATACCCCTTATTACAATACAAATTCATATTTCCAGCCATAACTTGCAGAGACTTAAATACAAATTCAAATTTTCCGCCAATGGGCTCGACAAGGGGCAAAGCCCCGAAAGAAAGTTGTGCAACCATACACCTGTCTCACAAGTTAGCATTAGGCCCTTATTATAATACAAATTAAAATTTTCCGCCAAGGGTACCGCGACAATACCCGAAGGCCCACGAACAAGTTGCGATCACGACAAGGAGCGAAGACCCGAGAACAAGTTGCGACGCCCTACACCTGCCTTACAATCTCGGTTATGTTAGGGAAGGGTTGGAGTGGGGATATGAGACATAAAAATAACGGTTTCTCGAAACGTTAAGTACTTGCAGCGACCAGCAAGCAGATTAAGATTTGTGGTCACGTGCACTAGGATTTGTTTAATCAGGAAACGTTTCTCATAAGTGGTGTTGAGTTAAAGGTTAAATTTGTACGATAAGGAGATACCTTTAGTCTAATGGCTGCGCACGGTTCAAATTACAAGACGCAGATTTATGGACACTAGTTTACTGGTGAGACGTATGCGAATCAATCTCACCATTCTAATTGCGCGCGCTAAAGCCTTTGAAACAACTGCAGCAAAATACTCTGTTACAAGGACCGCTACAGCTAAAATCATCGGATAATGTCTTCCTAGGTCAGTTACCTAAACGATGCATCGTAGGTTTTACTGCAGATAAAGCCTTGAAAGAGATAATGTGTAAAGATTATTGACTTTCGAATTAACTGTAACCCCGTTAGTGCGATTATTATCTATATGAAAGCATCGCATCGCTAAATTTTGCCTATATGATTAGATTTGACGTTTGTTAAAGAATTTCTGGGCATTTTTCGCAATAAAGTCCTTGCCCTTATCAGTCTGTATACTTTGAGGTATCTTTTCGCATCTTTGAAAAATAACCGAAAATACGTCGATTATAGAACATGTAGTTTTTCAGCTTCAGAGCTCGTGTCCACGCCATTTTGCTAAATACATCGGTAACCGTCAGAATATAATTTTACCAGTCATTATATTTGCTTAGATTTCTTATACCGCAAAGACCCCGCCTGTCATAACTCAAAAAAGATTGTTACCCACAACGTACCTGTTTCCAGTAAATTTCTCACTACAGGTTTATGTATAGTGTACGCTACTTGTTTTTGTAACAGCAGTCTAATATTTTCCCTAGGGGCCTGTTTATAAATCTAAGTTCCTTTTTGACACGGGATATTTCTGCTAAGGCAGAGCTTGTGCGTAAAATAGACTTATGTGACGGTATGCCAATCCCATTATGGGTAAAAACCCAAAAGCTTAAAAATAGTACTCTAATAAGCGGTCAGTATGCATGCTTAACCTGTTTATAAAATCTAAAACCGTTTTTTTTTTTTTGACAGAGGTATTTCTGATGAGACAGAACTTTTATGTATGTAAAATAATAATAGAGGCCAAATTTAGCTTAAAGAAGAGGACACAGGCAATTCGTTGCGTACATCACAATATTAAATAACCTGCCTGGGCAAATATATATTTGGTTTTGGCTGTTGACGGTTTACACCAAGAGTTTGATAGACATTTTATTCTCAGTTAGTTAGTAATTTAATTTAATTATAACAGCTTCCCAATTGCATTGCATCTCTACATGTACGGTGTTTATTATTATTGTTTACGTCCATTTGCGAAATCGTACATTCACTTTTGTATAATAACAAGTTAATTAACTGATTACGCAATACCCATTATCTGTTTATATCTATTATATATATATATATATATATATATATATATATATATATATATATATATAATCTAACTGCGTAAAGTCAATTGTATATGTTATCTTTATCTTGATTAGCTTCTTTAATATCAAAAATAATCCAGTTGTTTATTAGCTTTACAAAATAGACCAAAATACGATCGCCACGTGGATATATACAAAAAGCGCTATTGCATCAGGGTAGAAATGATTATTATTATTTCATCTAATGTTTAATTTAGACCTTAATGTTTTGTTGCAGCAGCACACTTTTAAAATATTTGTAAACACATTAATTAACGCGATGTCGACGGCTGATTGCTACTTTCCATTCAAGTGAAGTTGTATAACTGTTTAATAATAATAAACGCACATTAAGTAGTCCGCGAACAGATTCCCGTCTTACAAGACTACGGCCCCTTATTAGAATGCAACCCCCAATGCATAAATAAATTAGGTCACAATCTGTAGATGGGATTAAAAGAAATGTAATAATATTATGCAGTCTTCCTTGATAAAAATGGATCCTAATTAATAACAGATTAAATCGTCTTATTCTCAGGTGAAACAAAAATTGCGGCGCAAGGTGCCCGTGTTCCACTAATACACATTACATATAACGTTGAAATGATATTATAGAGGCATGTTGATCATATTTATTATATTGGATGTGTTTGTTTGCTTAAATAGGGATAATTAAATTTATTTGTAAAGTAATGACTAAGCTCCAACAATAAAATACAGTAGTAGTTTCGATTTTTCATCTTCAAGGAAGTTTAATAATATTTAATTTACTAAAATAAAATTAGATTCCATACTTTGCTTAACTGTAATTGTTAACAAAACTTTTATAATAGATAAATAAAAAATACGTGATTTAATACTCAAAAGATAAGTGTTTTGATTATGTGTTATAATCGTGAAGGTTTACATTTTCATATTTCAAGCCGTTATGGGGAGGAAACATCGCTTTATTAGACAATTAAAAAAAAAACGCAATGCACGATCATTATCATCGCTTCTTTTTACTACGATGCCGAAGACTATAGTGCGTTTCACCAGCAATTAGACCTCTGCAATATGGCTGCCATTTAAATTTGTAACCAAATAAAGCGTAGTACCTTTTTTCATACAAAAATAAAAAAAGTGAAAAATTTATTTGAATAAATTTATTATTAATAAAGTCGCCATCACCACGCGTAATTGCTCATCCAGCATTAATTGACTATTTTAAATAAAAATACAAAATAACATGAATAAGTGCGTGGTAAATTACTTTTATTGTTGATAATTATTACTCTATTAAAAATCGCAAAATTATACATATTTAAAAGAAATTATACATAAATTATTTATTCTCATATGTATCTATCCACTCATCGTCGTCTGGTGACAAAAATATATTTAAAGTAATGTCACTAACAAGCTTCTGTACTTATTCAGGCATTATATGATGTACGCTGGAATAACAGTTAAGATACACAAAAATTAATAAAACATTGTATAATCTTACCAAAGTTGCGCTATAACTGGGCAAATTTTGAATAAAGTTCTCGTCTTCAGTTAAAACAAAACTTTCTTCCATTTTAATACAAAAACTAAACAATCACTACAACCGTTACAAATTGTTGTTTACAGTATTATGACAAAATAGAAAATTAATTCAACATTTATAAGTAAAGCAAGTGGCTATTAATGATTCCTAATTCACATTATGCCAACGGAGTATGCACTTGCAACATTAATTACCAATTAGTAACAGCAAATTTTAGAAATTCTTAACTGTAATGGATTTATATGCACAAATAATGGTTGATATAAGCATGCAATATGCTTAACAAAAATATGAAAATAAGTTTTAATATGCACTTATAAGCTAAAATAAATATTTATATGCACAAATAAGTAGGTACCTCTTTATACATAGTAAAACGTAAAATTATTTTAGGGAAATCTATGATTCCAGTGCGGGTAGAACATTTTAATCATTTATTTATACATATAATTACATAATAGTAAAATAATACATATCTGAACACTAAAAGGTGTAAGAAATGCAGACAGACGAATTACAACCTAATTTACAAAAATAATCAATGATCATTTGAAAAACAGTAAGTAACTAATACCTTTTCTAAATTTTATAGGGTGAAAGTTCTACGTGTTTCATTAAAAATTAATTTATACGCGGAAAACGACCTTTCAACGTCGACTGACGTTAAACGGGCAAATTTAAAAAACCGTGCTAACTCTAATGAAATATTATTGGTTAGGTCAGAATCCCCTCCTGATATTGCATTCTCGATAGCATCCAACGTGTGGTATCCAACATTTTTGTTAAGAGCATTATCAAATTTAGTTTTAACAATTTCCACGATGTTTCCTTTACCACTTTCTATTTCACTTTTTAGAGTTCTAACAATGTTTATACCCTCACTAAGGCAAAGATGGGAACTTTCTATTTTTTTAATGGCGTCTGCAATACACAAAAAATTACTAGAAATATATACAATATTCTTAATTAACTTTTTGTCCTTCACAAGGCGTTTTACCGTTTCAATCGAACTTACATCACTCTCATCAAAATCGTTAATTACCCCTACTACATAGTTAAAATGGCTTGCATAAAATTCTACTCATCTTAACCAGGTCCTCTATCTTGTTACAATAGGTTCCGGGGGTAAACTTAGATTAAGTAGCTTTGATTTATAGTGAGTAACGCGTAACGGTGACTTAAAAATACTTTTTTAGTTGCAGAAATCAATTTGTTAACATTTGGGTGTGTATCCCGAATGGTTTCTGCTACTCGGCGAAGAGCATGTGCTAGACAAGTAACATGAATTAAATTAGAATAAGATGGGAGCAGTGCTTTTGTTGCAGCTACCATGTAAGACGCAGCATCTGTATACATCACTAAAACTGTTTTATGATCAAGTTCTCCCGGAAATAAAAATCTAAGGCAATAGTTTACAAAATATGCGATTGTGTTACTATTCGTTTTTTCCAATACTTTTGAACATACTAAATAAGATCTTGTTGAACAGTATTTGCTATATTTTTCCAAGAATGCTTTCAAAATGGGTTTTTCTACAGCGTTCCATGGAATATTTGCAGCAATCAAAGCACGACAAAACTCTTCAGAAAATCCATTCCTTCTGGTTCCTGGATTTGTTAAAAACGTCTGCTTCAGTTTTTCCTTCCGAGTAACGCTGGCTTGATGTAAAAATCCTTTAGCTATAGGGAGTGCTTAATAAAAATGAAAGAACATAAAGTGTATTTTCACTTTTTAAAATAAAATACAGGGTGATTCATTTGAAAAAATTGATAAAATCACGTGTTCGAGTTTTGGCTCGCTCTATATTCAATTGGTGCAATAATAAAGAAATAGCACTTCCTCTGTACCAATGTCAAAAAGTTATTCCTGGAAAAAATGATTGTTAGGTTGTCTGTATAGGGTATATAGGACGTTGAAATGAGAATGATTTTCGTGTACAATTGACCATAACTTTGGAAATACCCTGTATAACGTAATGAAACCCTATATTGGAAGTATGAGGGAGATGAGCTTAATCTAAATTTGAAATAAAATGTGTCCCATTTAAAAAAACGGTATGTTTGGTTCACCCTGGTAATATGTGACACCCTGTAAATACGAAAATAATTTTATAGTGTGAAGTTTGAAGTTGCCTATAATTTTTGTAAATAACTTTTTCTGATATCTCCTTTAATAACGGATATATCGTACTTCAACGCACTAATGCCGCACCCTGTATATGTATAGTTATTTTCATTTAAAACAAAAAACTATAAATTCATATATATTAAGTTTAGTTATATGACATGTTTAATAGAAAGTGGTTGTTTTCCAGGGTAGAAACGAAATCCGCAGTAAAAACTAACCATTCTGTTTAAAATAAGAAAGATGGGTTATGTATGATAGGTTATGGAATACTGTATATTCAAAAATATTTTTAGGTTATAGTGTACTTGAATTTAAGCAACTTTTGTATAAAACATTTTTTTCTACTATGCACAGTTTAGCCGCAAATTCACTTTGACTCACTCATAAGCAACCCTGTGTATACAGGGTGGCCAAGCGAGGTGGGGGTGGAAGATTGTATAAAGACGAAATTTGGGTAGAAAAATGATTTCTGGACAAGAGGTAAATATCAATTGACACTTAAAGTAACGTATACAAATCGATATCGGTACTGTCAATATTCGCACCTACGCAGTTTCCCTATTTTTCGGTGTTCTTATTGTGATATTAGCATATATTTATATTTAATAGTGTTATGGTGATGTGATACCCTACTAATATTCATACGTTTTTACAAGATATTATGGACATTATACAAGTTGAAAAAGTTTTCAATATGTGGTAATGATCAGAAACAAAATCCGCGTTAGTTTATTAAAAAATAAAATATTTGGTGCGCCAAATAAACGAAATAAGATTATGCACAATTTTGTCCTCATAGATTAACTTCCTCTAGATTTCTTTACATTTTATTAATTGTTGATGCTTTCTTTAGGTTGTCAGATAATTATAAAAACGTATATTTTTTTCAGTTATTAATTATTTAACGATTTATAAGTCTCAATTGAATTTATTATATAAAAATCGTGTTATCTCGTTTAAATTTAAACGGATCTCGTTAAAATTTTACGCCAAAACCTAGATAATTTCTTTGTAAAACCATTAATCCAAAGAAAAATTACATCAGCTTCCTAATCTTTGACAAATTTTGATTTAATTGGTTTAAAAATATTCACTGCGTTTGCATAGAAAGAGAACAACATCACGAACAAGGATAAAACAGCGCAGTTCAGCCCGTCGCGTCGGTCGGTATTGCGTGATGCGGGATTATGAACCCTTATTAACTCATTTCTACCAGAAAATTTTTTAAAATCTGTAGTTTCAGTGACAGAATATTCATGTATAGAAGCTAGCTGCTAGTGTGAATAAGTGCGTTATTTCTGAAAAAATTAACATGCGAATGTATAGTAGTATAGTAGACTGCGGAAGCGTGATCGAGCTTCCAAATCACAAACCTTACGCAAAAGACGAGAAAAGGCGCTCCAATTACGTTTATCAAGTGAATATGTGCCAGAAGATTCTCATCTCCCGTACTACGAGGGGTAAGTAATAGTTACTGATTAATTTCGTAAGATTTAATTATTAGAGGAAGGCTTAAAGTTTTATTATCACTTATTATTTTCATATTAACCCTATTAAAACATTTGAAACCTTTTATCATATAAAGAAACAATAGTCACATTCTTTATATAAAATGTATTTCAACGACCTGAGTTCAACCGATTGTGCATCCAAATTATGAAATCATCTGTAAGGTATTCCATTTATAAAGTGGTGAAACGGTGTATATATTATGACTAGAGAGCGGATTTTATGCACTATAAAATGCCGAAATATGTGGATATATATGCACTTAAAAACCTTAAAATATGCATCAAAAATGCATTATTAATTCAAAATATGCAAAATATGCATAAATATTGAATCTTCTATTTACCTGTGTTAATTCCAAATTATAACATTAATATATAAAAAAAAGTATATATGCTTGTAATGTTTTAATAGGAAAAAGATAAATTGCATACAAACTTATTATTTTAACATTCAAAATTATGTGTTATTTAAAAACTACATATTTACTTATACACTATACATTTATAAAAACTACACCCTGTCATTACTACTTACAAAGCAATTGTTATTTTAACATTATTTTAAAATTATGTGTTATTTAAAAATTACATATTTACTTATACGCTATAGATTTATAAATATTACACCCTCTCATTACTATTTGCAAAACGATTTATAACTAAATATTTTTCCAAGTTTTCGGGCAGAAAATTTTGGCGTGTGTCCGATAGTATGTTTTTGTACAAAGAAAAACTTCTTTCTACGTCCACAGAAGTTATGGGTGCATATTTTAATGCGGCTAATATGGCCAAATCTAAATTTATAACAAGATCATTGGAATTTTCCTCAAGTTTCAGAATTTTATTATTAACTTTTAGTAACAACTGATATCCACTGTTTTTTTTGTAAAATTTCATTTAATTTATTAGAAATAGTTTTACCAATATTTCCTGAAACAGCAGAAATCAGCTGTTGAAATTTATTAATTATTTGCATAGATTCATTTAATGACAATGCTTCCGTTTCTAATTTAGCAATGGTTGAACTTACAAAATAGTAATTTGGTTTTATATATGCCAGCTCATTGCGCAATTGTGTTTTCTTTAAAATGGATTGAGCTTTTTGAACGTAAGTACTTGAATTATCAGAAATTTCTAAAATTAGCTCCTTTATTTTTTCCAAATGATCTGCATAAAAAAGAGCTGCATTTAACCAAGTACCCCAACGCGTAATCACAGGCTCTGGTGGTAGAGGAATATTAGGTAACTTTTCTTTGTACAATTGAATTCGTAACGGAGCTTTTAAAAACACTTTCTTTATACTACTTATTAAACTATTTACTAATGGAAATTGATTACGAATTGTTTCTGCTACTCTATTAATACCATGTGCGAGACATTAATTTCATAAAATAATTTTAATTGCTGTCTAGCTTTTAGCATATACGGTGCTGCATCAGACAGCATTAAAACTATTTTATCTGTTGCAACAATATCAGGAATAAAAAATTGCACGAAAGCTTCGTTTATAAAGCGAACTATTGTTGCATGATTAGTTTTCTTAAGAACTTTGGAAGCGATTAAATATGATATACTAGACTGCGCCTCACTTAAATAACCAATCATTAAATTTGCAACATATCGCCCGCAACAATCTGTAGTTTCATCTACTATAAAATAAAGATATTTATTTTTTGTAATTTTCTTTATATGCCCCATAGTTTCAAGATATAAATCATTAATATGCCTTTTTCGAAGCGTGCTTTCATCTGGCACTTGCTTTTTACTAATTTTTTCTAAAAATGACCTAAAACTAGGATTTTGCAATTTCTTTAATGGAATATTGGCTTTAACAAGTGCACTACACAATTCGAAATTAAATTCCTCTTGTGCATTTCTTTTGGCCGTTTCTTGAAACAACGACTGGCGCAAAGGTGTCTGACAAACTTTTGTTTTCTTAAATGTTTCTAATTTTCTTTTATGAAGAGAGGTTTCAATGTGCTGTGTAACTTGAGATTTTTTTTCGCACATGATCTAAGCAAAAATTAATTTTAAAAATAAGTATCTAATTGCGTTTAAAAACTGATAAAACGGTGAATTCAATAACCTACATCAATTAATAAGGGATTAATTACCGAAATAAATTAAAAATATGTAATGGTACTTAGTATTTTTCCACAGGCTATGCAAAACACTTTTTCATCATCCAGACGTAGCTCGGATATATTTTTTATCCATACTTGAACTAAACTATTTTTAACTTTCGGCATCTTGAAGTTCACTTAACAAAGCCGTACCATTCAGTTACGTCTTCGCCCAAAGAATGTTTAAAATTTTGCATTTTGTCCGTTACTCTCAAATTATTTTCAAGAAGGATTAACTAACTAAACACTTACCTTGAAAAGTCCAAATAACTTTAACCCTTGATTGCGGGAATTCCTCAATCAATGCTTTAACTATCTACTTAGGTACCATTGGAATTTTCAAATACTACGAAATAGCGGCATTGAAACTTCATAATCCGGAAGTATTAACGTTGCACTTAACTGCAGGTAATAATCTTTCTTTAAACCTGTCTTATTCATATAAAAATACATTTCTTAGTTAGACACAATAACAAAATTTAAAATAAGTTAGAATAATGCATTTTAAAGCGAATTTGGAAGATATAGAAAAAATGCGAAATATATGTTAATTATGAATAAAAAGGCAAAATATGCATAAAATTGCAATATATGCAGTATTTGGCGAAATATGCAAAATATGCAAAAATTAATTAATGTCAAATGATTGCATTTAATGCAATTCGTCTAAAAACAAAACGATATTCTTCAACTATAAAAAATAAGCGATATGCATTTTGCATAAAATCCTCACTCTAATTATGACCATTCAAAGATCACAATATCTTTCGCTCCCCCAAACATATTATATCGTACAATAATTATTGAATGGGAGATCGTCAAATTTGTTGTCATTTAAAATTTACTAGGAATCTCAAAAATGTTAAATTTTGACACTTTACTTCTAGCTTATTTTTTTATTGTAACTTTCAATATTTCAGACTTGCAGAAGAGGATTTTCCTGATTTACATGTAGAAGTAGAATCTAATCCCAAAGCTAGTGCCGATGTTGCAGTAGGAAATCGTATAGTCAACATGCATCATTTTCTTGTAGAAATAAAGAAGCTCTCTTCTCACGATAGGAAGTGCACTATGGGGGAAATGATACTTGTGAAGGAAAGGCGGCGTGGAGTAATATCAATGTTACATTATCATTGTAGTATATGTTCAAAAAACATTTCCATTTCTTTGCACCCGCCAGCTAGCACAATAAACGAGTCATTAGTTTGGGGAGCAACGTCTGAAGGTATGGGTTATTGGCAATCTGAAGAACTTTTTTCTTTAATAAACATTCCCATCATGACTGGACGGTTCTACAGGAACCTGGAAGAAAACGTTGGAAATGTGTGGGAATCTGAGCTTTATACGCAAATGTACAAAGCTGCAGACGAAGCAAGACAGTTCGCCGTAGAAAATGGAGATGTGGAAGACGGAATGCCCTATATAACTGTGATCGTTGATGGAGGATGGGCAAAGCGATCTTACGGTCACGGCAATTCATCTTTATCGGGAGTGGCGTGCATCATAGGAAAAAAAACGAAAAAATTATTATTTATGGGTATCAGGAACAAATTCTGATACATCTGCACTACTACTGGTATCAAACAAATTGAACCGCGCAGTCACACGTGTTTTAAAAACTATACTGGTTCAAGTCTAGATTGACTAGACTTAGTACTTCCGTGAGGTCAGCTATAGCTAGATCTTCTGAGGCTTCCATGGAACAATTGTGTAAAGATTTACGTAACATTCCCAGTCACGTTTTCGGTGAGCACATTCATTGCAGGATCCAATATTGTCAAAGGAAAGACACCGAAGAAGAAAATTTTATGCCCTTACTGCGCAGTAGCTCCATAATAGAAGAAGCGAACAAAATTTTTGAAAACATTGTAAGGAAAGCAAATAGGCTAACGAAAAACGTAACTACTAATCATGCAGAAAGGTTTATGAGCCTAGTTGCAAAATTTTCCGGAGGAAAGAGGGTCAATTATGTGCAACGTGGCTCATATCAACGACGGTGCTATGGGGCGGCACTTGCATGTAATTTTGGACCATCGTGGCATAAAAATTGCTTGCGTACTGCTTCTAATAATTCTCCATTCGCCAATTTTTGTAAGAAAAGGGAGAAAAGGCTTGCGTACGCACGTACAATAGAAAGAAAATTTAGACATCGTAGAAGCGACAATCAAGCTGCTGGGAATGATTACGGTCCTAATTCCACGAAATTAGATTTAACGGAACCTGAACTAATATTGGAGAAATCAAAAATTTTATCTCGACTAAAAAACGATAATGTCGAATTAATAGAAAAAGAAACAAGGGGGCAGCACGATAACATAAAATGGCACGAAGCTCGCCGTAATAGACTGACCGCTTCTTCTTTTGGGCGAATTTGTTTACGGAGAAATACAACATCGTGCCACTGTCTGATTAAAAGCTTATTATATACTTCCACAAATTTAACAAGTCCTGCAATACTTTACGGCAGAATGCACGAAAAAGATGCCCTAGCTGCTTATGAAATTAAAATGAGTACAAAAGTTAATAGCTCTTGCGGTTTTTATATATCTCCAGAACATCCTTATTTGGGAGCAACCCCAGATGCTACTGTCGACGAGGATGGAGTAGTGGAAGTGAAATGTTTATTTTCAATAAGAAACAAAAGCATTGGTGAATCGGTACACGAAAGTGATAAAAAATTGTGTATCAAATTAGAAGGTCCTGATTTATGTTTAAAGGAACATCATATCTATTATTTTCAAATTCAAGGACAATTAAATATACTAAAAAAGAGATATTGTGATTTAGTGTTGTATACAAATGTAGATATAGAAATAATTAGAATGAAGAGAAATGAATTCTTTTGGAATGATACTATGCTACCTAAGCTAAGTGAATTTTATTTGAATTGTATTTTACCCGAACTAGCTGATCCTAGAATTCCTAGAGGGTTAAAAGCTAGGGATTCCGAATTAATACTAGATGCTCAACACAGACGGAGAATCAATAAATAAAACTATTTTCATTATTTTCAGTGTTTGTGTTTATTTTATTTTTAATCTTTCTGAAATAAAATATTATATTTTTTCTTTAATTAATTTTTAATTGTAACAATGAGTTTGGTAATTTTAACATAAATATAACCTATTATTGAGCATATATTCGAAATTTATTTCAAATCTTTTCATCCGTTCCACTGTCAGTGTGTTCAGATCAGAGCTGATACAGTTAGGATAGCTTTTGTAATACAAACCATTTTTTTTCTAAATAATAATGTTTGATTTATGATTTCAATCTTTATTAAAGGTATTTTTGATTTGAAAATCGGATTTAAATTACGATAAAATGATTTACAACATTAAAACCTATCCGCATATATAGACAATATGAAGCTGAAACTGGTGATTCATCAAAACAGGTAGAATATTGTAAAACCATCATTACAATCAAGGGATTAGGAAGGCTTTACAACAATTCAATAAACATTTATGCTACGTACACTAATTCTTCGCAAAACGGAAACATTATTTGAAATAGAAAACTGTAATGTGTGTTGCCTAATTTTTAAATTTTAATTGTTAGAGATTTCAGTAGGGTGTCACATCACCTGGGGAAAAATTGCATGTTTTGATACGCATCCACTATAAGAAAACGTATACATTGTGGCATTTATTATATATATATATATATATATATATATATATATATATATATATATATATATATATATTCTATATACTATATTATTAAATTGGGCTTATCATTCTCTGGCGATAATACTTCTTTATTTGACTTTCTAACACGTGTTGAAAAGTTGAGTGCTTCTCGCAGTTTAACTCACCAATTTTTGTTCTCGGTTATCCCTGAATTATTAAAGGGAAATGCTCTCTTACCAAATTGTACTCGCAAAAACGAGTTGGCTTCTTGGAAAGGTGTAGTCACTTTACTTAAAACCGAATTTTACCTTTAGATTATGTTGAAAGGTTACTGGATGAGAACTACAGTTTCTTCGGAAACCATAAGTATTTATGTAGCTGTCATGCAGTCTTATTCAACGACTTTCTATTCCACTTCCTGATCATAAACAGTTATGTTATCTACGCCGTATCCTATCACCATTTAGCACAATGTTTTAGCTTTAACTGATGTGTCTACGCTTTCACAACTAATAGTCTTAGGGAAAAAGATCGAACAAAATAAGTACTTCATGGAATCTCTTAAACCTCCACCTTCAAAGAAAACTTCACAACTTTTGGAACCTAATTTAGCTTACATCGATTGATCTACTGAGTTTTCTAATCCTACTACTTCGTCTCGACTACCATCGAGAAAACCAATTACTACTACTGTTTCTCAACCTTCTCAATCTAATAACTTACCTTCAAATACTGTTACTCTTTGCTGCTGGAATTGCTCTGGGAGTGGTTATACTTCATCACGTTCTCCACATCCACAAAATAAACATTGTTATGGCTGTGGTAAGCCCGGTTTTACAAAAGCTACTTGCCTAGTATGTGTATCTAGACCTTTAAACTAGTTGATGAATGTTCTAACCGAGGAGAGGATTCTATCTTATATATAATCTCGGAAACTGCTTTCTCTGGTGTACCTGATTCTCGTCGTATCCTTCTGGACTATATCTTCGGTAGTGTTCGTAATGATGAACGACCATATCTTAATGTAAACATTATTGGTTATCCTTGTCAGGGTCTTCTCGACTCTGGGCGCTTCTCGCACTATTTTAGGAAATTCGGGTTGGCAAATACTGCAACGTTTAGGTCTACCTTTATCCGTGGGTTAGTCCTCTGCATGTACTCTTGCAAATAGTAACACTTGCAATATTCTAGGTCAACTTACTGTACCAATAACTGCAGAGGCTAAAACAATTATGTTAGACGTATTAGTAGTGCCTGAAGTACCTCATAAATTAATTTTGGGTATCGATATCCGGAAGACGATAAACTGCATCCCTGATCTTCGTAATGGACAGTGGATATTTGGTAACGATACTTGCGTAGAATCTATTTCTTCTGAACAGATAAGCTCTTTTTCTGATCTTCCTTTGTCTCAACAATCTTCTCTAAAAACTTTGCTACATAACTATTTTCAAAATTCTTCTGTTTTGGGATGTACTACTCTAGTACACCACGACATTCGAACTACTGATAAACCAATTAAACAGCGATATTGTCCACTTTCTGCTGCTTTACAGCAAGTAGCTAATGCCAAATTAGACACTATGCTTCAATTAGGTGTAGTAGAACCTTCCAATAGTCCGTGGTCTAGTCCAATTGTCTTGGTAAAAAAAGACGACTCTTACCGCTTTTGTGTGAACTTTCGTAAGGTAAATGCTGTAACGGAAAAGGATACCTATCCTTTGCCCTATATTTCGTCTATTCTGGATTGTTTACGCGATGCGCGTTACCTTTTTAGTTTGGATATTAGCTTGGCTTACTGGGTGATTCCTCTGTCCGAAGATTCTAAATCTATTACTGCTTTTACCGTCCGTGGATGTGGACTTTTTCAATTAACTCGGCTGCCTTTTGGCCTACACAATTCTCCGGCTACTTTTCAAAGATTAATTGATCGAGTTGTGGGTATGGACTCCTAGTAGATCTAGATAAAGTATCTGCCGTTCTCTCTGTACCTGTCCCGGCAAATGTTTTGGAAATACGTCGTTTAGTCCATATAGCGGGATGGTATCGCTTTGTCATACCCAACTTCTCTTCTATTATCAAACCTTTAACTTCCCTTGCTAAAAAGAATACTCCTTTCGTCTGGTCTTCAGGATGCGAAACGGCATTCACTTCTTCGGATGCGTTTGATTTTGGTATCGGTGCGGTGTTATGTCAACAATTTTCTATTGGTGAAAATGTTATCAGTTGTACTAGCCGACCATTGGCTAAGGCTGAACGTCACTATTAGACCACCGAGAAATAATGGCTGGCTGTGATATGGGCCATAGGAAAAATTTAGGGTTCCCATTTTACTGTTGTTACTGACCACCAGTCGCTGATTTGGCTTAATAACCACAGTGTATCATTAGTGATAATGGTGTACAGTGTCGCAGTAAAGAATTTTCTAAATTGTGCTCCGATTATCGAACTATTATTCTCTTTAACGCCAAATACCACACTAGAGCGAATCCTGCAGGAAGAATTTTAAGAACCCTTATATCTTCTTGTACCACTCAGAATCAACGTAAGTGGGATGTTAATTTAGCTAAGATTTGGTATGCTATTCTTTCTGCCAAGCATGCAGTTATTAGCTGTTCTCCCTACTATGCGTTATTTGGACGAGAACATATCCTGTTTGGTGATCTTTTAGGTCCACCACCTTCTTCGGATTCTACACTATTAGACCCAGATCTTACTATACCTCGTGACAATAAACTTGTTCGTCAGTTTCACTCTATTCGCTTAGATATTAATCAAAGACTGGCTAAAGCCTATCAAACTCGTAATCTACGCTACAATCTGCGACATAGACCTGTTAAATTTAAGTTAGGGGATAGTGTATGGAAACGAAATTACGTTCTGTCTGATGATGCTCGTCACTTTAACGCGAAACTTGCTCCGAAATTTACTGGTCCTTTCTTAATTAAAAAGATGCTCTCTTTTTGGACTTTTGAACAAATTGAAAGATCACTCGTGGAAATCCTTAGGGGTTTACCACGTCAAGAATCTGAAGCCACATATCCCGGCTGACGGCTCCTCTGACTCCGACTCTTGTGTCCAATTAGCGACATCCTACCTCCATCCTCTTCCCGATACTCCTTTCGCTATCCTAGACGCTGTTTCATGTGGTTGGTTGGGCATAGCAGGGAGGCCACTTCTACGGAGACCACTCTTTGTTTGTCGTCCGTCACCTTACATCTGATCCCTTCTCTCCTCCTGTCTGCATTTCTGCAGGGGTCTTCCTTACTAATTTCCTCAGGGCGATCTTTGTAGACTTGCCCTTTTCATTTCACCTTCCTATCTACTATCATTGATCTAAGTCTACTTTAGCTTCCTACTTCACTTTACTGAATGAATGATCGTATGAATGAACCTAAGAGGAACGGGATGGTTTCGCCTTTCCCGTGTTAGTTTCGGCGACCACGGGATCCCGGAATCAGAGTCAATGTGGTATATATTCGCCGTAAATGAGATTTCCTCTTTCTCTCCTACTATCTCTTAATAGCACCTATGGAATTTCATCTGTGCTAGTTCATGGTATCATAGGGTTGGGTTGGAGTCTGTAATGGTCTCCTCATTTCACTTTTTCGACCAACGGGATAAAAATTTAGGCTTTCTTTTCTAATGGGTTTTAGGCTGCCGGCCCTTAAGTTCGGCTGAGGGAGGGTTACTTTTCCTGTGGGTTGGGTTGCTTTTCTTGCTTCCTCTTCTACTGTTCTTTCTGGTTTCTTTAGGTTCCGTGTATACCACGCGGTGACTTGCTGGAATGAATGGGACGAAGATAACCACCCTACCAAAATCACCTCATCCTTATCCGTTTTGCTTTCCTAATTGTACTAATAAACCTTTTTGTTTTTCTCCTAGTTTTTTTTTGGAAGTATTATCGCTTTACGGTATGCTCTCCTTTTGCTTCTATTTTATTTTTTTTCCTCGTACCGGATGAATGCCGAAGGACTCACGTGGGAGTTAGGAGTCAGGTTGTCTTTCGTGGATCGCTTGAGTTGTGTGCTTGAGGGATGTATCTGGTGGTATATACGTTATTATCGCTCCGCATGCAACTTTCTTCTCTCTTTCTTCTTATTCTTACTGAGTGAATACATAGGGGCTTTCTGGGTTTTTACTTATATATATATATATATATATATATATATATATATATATATATATATATATATATATATATATATATATATGAGGTTGGGCGTGAAACGGGGTTGGGATTAACTGGATTTTAGGGCTTTTTGTCCTGAGTTTATAACTCGAATTTCTCTCTACCTTTACCATTTTTTTGTTTTCTTTCCTGTATTACCTTTGTCTGTGTGATTCCTCTACCGAGGTCTCCATCTTGCGGGGGGGAGGGGATTTGTAACGTGTAAAAATCGATATCGGATACTTTCCGATCAATTCTATAAATTTTCTCTGATTACTACTACTTTGAAAACAAAATTTATTTGTAACCTGAATCGTTAGGGTTGTTATTTACTTAAGTTTACTCGTTAATTAATTCTCTACCTTAACGATTTAACTTTTCTGTATTTACTACCTTTTCCATTTATTATAATGGATTAAATGATTTTCTTTTATTGCGTTTACTTTTCTACGTTATAAAGGAATTATTTCTTTTCGTATTTATCTTTGTGTTCCACAACAAAAATTCTTATTATAAACCTGCTTGTGCCATCTATACGTAGGTTCTGGTTATTTTCAAATTCTTACATTTTTATAGGTACCTGTCACTTTGCTAATTCACCACTAGATGGTGATACCATTAAATAATTGCATGTTACTAATCAGGTTTTATTTGAAAACAAACATCAGTTTAACATTTTTACAAAATTTGATAAGGACAGTTCTGTTGAATACCTTTTTCCGTAGGTGTGGTTCTTTTAACATGGCCATTTTGTTGTGGTGCAAATTACATTTTAGAAACTTTCTCTGATTTCTGTTTTCTGGGTGTAAATCAAAATTTCTAGAGGAGAAGTTTTGATTCAAATATTATTTCTTCATTTGATGAAGTAATAGAATCGCCATTGATTGCGGATATAAAAATATGTTGCTTACACCCACATGGTGAGTTGGCTCGATTTTCTTCAAGCTCGTTATAATTAGAATCTTTATTTTAGAGTTAAAACTACGATATGTAAATTGAAGGAAATATATTTAACCAGTTCGTGGTAAATTATCACAATATACCTCGTCTTCGACCTATAGAGGTAAAATAACGTTAGATGAATAAACTGATATTATATCCCTTACCTTTTTCTAGTTTTTTCGTTTTGGATCTTTTCGTTCTGCGTTTTTCTTCTTCGTGTACCGGTTGTCGTTAAGATTATACGTTACGTACCTTTCTTCTCGCTTTTGATATAGCTACGATGTGCTCGGAACTGGTAATGAGCGTAACTGTCTACTGGTAACTGGACTGCAATGACGAGGATGGAAATTAAACTGTACTAAATAAAGTACACGTACTAGTTCAACAATCAGGTTAGGACTTTCCTTATCTCTTGTATCAATAAATATTACATTGTCAAATTTATTTCCTAATTGGTTATGAATACCTGCAGCTCCTACAAAAGATTAAGCGCATTTAAATTAACCGTATTATACATTATTTATACTGAACTGTTTACCTGTCTTACAATTGCATGATCATACTACTATCCGAAAATTTGTGCACATACTTAACCAAGTTTGATGTAATTACTATTGAACTGTTAAATAAAACACTCAGTGATGTGTAAGTATTTAGCTTCGATATTTGATACTATCTCAAGAGCTACTGTTTACGCTATCGTGTGCAGGAGCAATAACTCAAAGCTTAAGTTGTGTATATATCTACCGAGTATCTGTGTCATATTAGTTATACTATGTTTGTTAGCTTTTAAGTATAAATTTGCTTGCTTTAGGAAAAGAGTGTGCAGATCATTGGTATCTAATCTTATCTGACGAGTTACTCGTTTATACTTGCCAAAACTTATAGAATGAAGTGAACAAGCTTCTCCGATTGTTTATATATATATATATATATATATATATATCTACTAGAATTTGCTATTGTTAAAGGGGGGATTTGTGCTTATATATTGTGAAACGCAAGGCCAGTTGGACTGTTACCATTCTAACTTCAACTGTTACGGTTGTTTATGTATATAGATTTTCCTTTTTATGGATTACGTATCAAAGATCTTTCAGCATCCCAAAAGGGGCATTGCGTGTTATTAATAATTTTAGATAATTTAAAGGTGAATTTATCACAAGTAAATCTCGCGACTTGCACTCGTCAGTGTCAGTATTCGTACCTGCGCTCAATTACGCAGTTTCATTATTATTCGGTGTTCTTATTGTGATATTAGCATAAATTTATATTTAGTAGTGCATTGGGGAAAAATTGCATGTTTTGATGCGCATGCACTATAAGAAAACGTATACATTATGTTATTTATTATTATTCATATACATACCTATATTAAACTTCTGCATATTGCAGTGTTTGTTGGGAATTTAGAAATAAATTTACGCTTGTTGAGGGAATTGTGCTTTAATTGATATTCCTGTTGTTTCCTGTTTCAAGGTTTACAGGGTCTCTCTTTCAAGAAGTAATAACTTATCTTTTCATTATTTAAAGCTTATGGCGCCTGTTTCTTGTCTGTTGTCCCTATCTGTCTGTCTACCATTTTGCTGTTGTTTTCTAACTAACCTAACCATTTTCTTTATTTTTATCCACATTTCAAAACACCCACGCTATTCGAGTGCTCTGCAGTCTCAGGACCGTTTGGCTGATTTGCTAGTCGAGCTAACCATTTCCTCCCTTTTTTATGTGACGTGGTTGGTTAGACACGTTGCACACTACATTTTAAAAGTATTTTTTAACATAGAGTGTTTCATATTGGAGCAAACTAAACTTATACATTTTGAGAAATTATTGGGTACCGTGTTTTTATGTTTTTGAAGATACTCTAACCGGCGAGATGTATTTAATTTTGAGATGTGCTACCTAACCTTCTTCAAAATATTAATGAAGGAGTTTATGGAAATATGTGGTGCCAGCATGATGGTGCACCCGCCCACTACCATCGAGACGTACGAACATTTTTAAACCACTGAAAAGAAAATCAGTGGATAGGTCGAGGAGGATTCATTTATTGGCCACCGAGGTCACCGATCTGACTCCACTCACTTTGTTTTTGTGGGGTTACGTAAAAAATTCCAACCACACCAGAAAATATGAAATACAGAATCAGAAATACTTTTCAAAATATCACATGGCCGATATGAGAGTTAGTGAAAATAATTTTTTGCGACGTGTTAATAAATGTATTGAAGCTGAAGGAAGAACATTCGAGCATTTAATGAGAAATTGATTTTTGATTTTTTTTCTTTTTCATTTTATTGTTTTTGTTTTGTTGTAATTTGTATTGCATATGAAAAAAATACATATTTACAGTTATTTTTACCAGCCTAATTTACTGAAAACAATGCATAGTTAATTTACAATATTTGGTAATGCCAATAGATAAAAAGAGACATTAGAAATACTCTCGCAGATTCGAATTTATACAGTAGAATTGAGCGAATCTCAAAACTTTGTAAGTGATAGATATTTAAGAGCTCCAAAGTTTCTTTTCTAAATTAATACAACTTTAAAAAATTATTTAGCATAAAACTACAATTCCTTAACCATCTTTATACGTTTAAATTTACAAAAAGACGTACAAAATGAAATTGGTGATCTGAACATTATCCAATTGAGTAGCACTTCAGAAATTTAAGGACTGATATAAATTTGCCTAGAAGCAAGAGTGTTTCGTGCAATTTTGTTCAAAAGAGTCTGTTAAATTAAAAATAATACATAAAAATTAATTTGTAATTGTGATATTAACTCTTGTTTGTACTTGAGAAATTTCTTTAGTAACTACAATCCCATTGCCAACTTAATACCTCTGTTTTCAGTCTTTTTGTATCACAAATGAACAGAAAATAGTTTGAAAATTATTAATTTTGGTATAAGACATGCTTGATGAAAAAGAAAGAATATCAAAGAAAGCATCGAATGACACGAACATCATAGGGCGGTGCCACTTAAAAAAATTAAACAAAAGTTGTTTTTACAAACAGTGACACGCCCTGTATATTATTAAAAAAAAACTGAAAATTAAGATATTTCAAAATACTACAGGACCACCAAAATTTTTTTGTTATTTTGAAATAAACAAGAGCCGTCTAACAAACAGTGACGGTGACCGCAAGGGGGAAAATTTGTTCGAACAACAATCCAATATCTCTAAAACCAAATGAGATAGACCCATACAATTTGGTATCAAATGACAGCCTATAGTATGGGCTTTCCAAAAACGTAATAATATACAGGGTGCTACCTTAAAAAATATATAGGTTTAGTTTGCTCCGACAACACGAAACACCCTGTATGTATATTTTGAAATGTAATGTCTATTGTTATCTACCCGTGGTCCAAAAATCATTTCTCTAACTTATTTCGTCTTTGTACAATCTTCCATCCCCTCTTCGTTTGGCCACCCTGTATACATTATGTATCAAAGCTCATTCCGTTGTGTAATACTAAATGATTCACTGAACAGTAAGCGAAATTATGAAAATATACCTACAACTAATCATATAATGACAATGTTAATATTACAAAGTAAAGCTTACAAAAAGTGTATGTAAGTTGCCACTATGAACGTTCATAAATCTAATACCAACTTTAATAAATCAGTTTTATTCTAAAACTACTTTACATTCCTTTCTAAAAGTTTTTTGGCAATCAATTTAATGAATGAGAATGTTTAGCTATTCTATGACATACGTATTATAACATTATACTTAAATAATAAAGGAGTAGATTATAACTGTTACATTAAGTATATGTAATTTTTCATATTTGTACGAATTTATGTTTGGCTATAACGCGGTAGGAATCGATACTTTAAAAAAGTAATTGTAAGATGATGTTGGAATAGCAACTTGCCGTTTATTTAAAAGCAACTGCAAATACTAATTAAGTTTAAATATGATACTGTCAATCGCATAAATTTTACGTGTTCATGAAAAGATATCTAACTTTTTTAATGATTAGATGTTACGCAAGAACGAGCAGAAATTGTGCTATAACCTTTAACCTACCTTAGCTACTAGCAAACTTGAGGTCTAGGTAATAATTACAAGACGTAAAAGATACTGGAATGTTTATCAGGTATGTAGCGTGCTGTAAGATTTATTTCTACATTTTGTTTCAGTTCACAGTTACACAGAATATTCTTAGAGGAGTTTATTTTATCACATTCGCTTCGTATTCACTGCTTGTAGAAATTTATTTAATAGGACATTGCAAATTATTATCTTTTATTCAGGAACTGGTTGAGTTTTCATCACATGAAATCCGAAATAGTTGACCGGGATTAAAGTATCTCAAAATCTTTGACTTTAACAAATGAATTTAAATGTTTGTTGTGGAGGTGATTCTTTGGTCAATTTATTTAAATTGAAGTAGGAGAAATTATAAACACAATGACAAGGCAGAAAGTAAGATATTTTCACTTTGCGAAAGTGACATACCAATTAATTTTTCAGACAATTCCCATCTTTCAAAGTAACACTAAAGCTTTATTCTGACACTTTTAACACCACAGAAATAACCAACGCAGTAGGGAGGCTTATGACATGTGGTTATATGGCGACATACTTGTAGCTTCCTGAGTTATAAGTTAAGCACTCGTGGCATTATTTTAGTTTTCAAGTCATTACAGTATTTCTTTTATTATAGAATAGTAATAAAGAAAACGCGTAGTATGCATAATGTAGGTAGATAGTATAAAATATTTTCCTCTTACAATATAAAGTTTCGTTTAGCAAACAAAACTATTGGAATGATTTAGAAATCATTACTTTTTAAACTGGCACAAGACAAAGCAAGTGTTACGATTATAAATCTTAATTCTTTTATCTTCAAGAAATAAATCAAAGTGACTTTTACATCCAGCAAAATTTTATTGTTTAGTATGTTACCAAAATGGTAATAAATTTTTGTTCAACGGGAGGTCTGCACGTCAAATTATAGTAAAAGTTTTCAGATTAAATTCTATTAGATTTAAACTCAGTGTTTGAATAGCGTTTTGTCTCGATGTAATAGAATGCTACGTTGTTAAAGACAAATTTTCTATTGTTATTTTAACTAATGATGATGCTGTTATTATTCAAGTATTATGTAATTTTATGTCGTACAAGCACCAATAACCATTTATATAAATTTCAGCAATTTTGACAGTTGCAATTATTATGTTTTAAATTGCTAATAAAAAGTTTATAGCGATTATTGTAATGCTTGTTCAGTCAATCTCGGACACAAAATTTAAGGATACATCTATCCAATAACTTTAACTAAATTTATGATAGGTGCTTTTAGATTGAATACATTAATGGTAATTTATAATAAAACAAATTGTTGAATTATGCAGGTAATAGTTTAGAAGAGGAACATAATGATGATTGGCATATTGCAAAATGGTAAAACCAAATACAGAAATTTATAAGCGCAACTTTTCCTCCTGTACACATCTTTATTTAATGAGATTTTTTCCGGTTAAACCTTAATAAATCTTTCAGGTTATTTATTGGAAGAATATAAACATGTTCAAGATAAGAGACACACGAAACGAAAGTTATTGCAAATAAAATTTACAAATATCAAATCAACGGGTACAACTTGTATTCAAGAACATTAAAATTTAAAAAAATGTAGTTTTATTCGGTAAATTAAAAATTAATTAAAATTTCTTAATTTAAGTACATACACTCTGTTAATAAAAATTGAATCACTTAATAAGTTCCTTAAATATATGACGTTAATTAAGCATATTTCAAAGAACGTATCATGTATTAAATGATACTACTCGAAAAACTTTTACTAAATACCATCTAGTAACATTTCTTTTTTAGGAATAACTGAAAACGTAGTAATTAACATTATATAAACTTAAAGTAATGTTTATCTTAAATTGGTACATCGTATGCAGTATGTCCATAATTGTCTTATACAACCAGAAGCTGTCTGAAAGGCTTTAGACGTAATTTAAAATTTATGTTTTATTTTGTATCTCATAATTAATGTAAGTTTGGCCTTCTTTAAACCATGGATTTTTTTTAATTCGAATGAAATGTCAATCCCTTATAATGAAAATTATAACGCAAAGTAAATTTTTCAAATTTATACTTGCCCTTAAGTTTTATCGTACAAGGTAGGTTTCATAAATTGTTGGTTTGCCAAGTTCAAGCTATATAACAAAGTGGTCAATTAATTGCGTAAAGTCCTATAACTCTTGCTGCGAAATATACAAAAAAAGTTGTTATACAAGAAAGTGTAGTTGCTAAAGGGGTGCATTTTAAAATTATGAGTAGAATGAGGGCACTATCCCCCCCCCCACCACTATTTTAATTATGACCCCTAAAAACTGCCCCGCCACTGGTTGGAATTTGCTCATTAAGGAGCTTGGAATTTATTTTATAACAAAGAATTCTTGTTCAATCTCTGACTGTGGGGAGTGGAGTGCCCCTGATTCTGATTATTGACGATTGTTTTGTCGGCTATTTTGACGGCCCTTCCTGTTCCGCCGGGTAATTTGAAATAGTATTCTAAAAAGGGCCTTATACCATCTCATATAGGCCTTCTGAACTTGTTCTCGGGGCTTCGCCCCTTGTCGAGGTCCATCGACTCCGTGCAAAAATTATGACCCCCTAAAAAATGTACCTCCATTGGTTGGATTTCACGAAAATACGCAAACACGAAAACCCTCAAAACACGAAAACTCGCAAACATGCAAACACGCAAACACCAAAACGTTAAAACACACAATCACACATAGAAAATAAAGTCGATCATGCAAATAAAAGCATGTCCACGTTCCTTGTGCATGGCGAACAGTTCTGTAACTAGTTGAACAGATTTTACCAATTACCAATTTTACGTAATCACCAATAATATCCTTTAACTCTATTCAATTATTTACATAGAAACATAAAGTCGATCTTACAAATACAATCGTCCCCTCGTTCTTTACACGTGGCAGAAATTCCTGTAATTAGCTGGTTTTACCAATCACGTAAGCGATAATAATATGCTTTCAGTATTCAAACTTCGTAAATCTGATCAAGAAATTACAGAAGATCTAAAACTACCTTGAAAATATACTCCAACCTATATTCTTTACATACAAACAATTAATTAAATATGAATCCTTATTTGCAAGTGTTTTAAGATGAGGCTTTAACATTATTTTGTTATTTGAATAGCGTTTTTTAAGATGGACATTGAAACCACTTTTACTATGTGTTACCTAATTACATTGACCGTATTTGAATTTGTTACTTAAAGTGCGTTTTTTAAGATGGACAGTAACACTATTTTCGCTATGTGTTGTCTAATTACATTAGTTGTAAAATGAAGTGTACACAACTTAAACTGAAAATAGTAACACTCCGATAATGAATGGGCATTTGTTTCATAAAGTTATTCAGCTGGCCTTGATTAACATTTAAGAATGAATTGAGAAATCAAAGATATAGTTTACCTTCCAAAAGCAAGTAATAAATATTGTAAATTTATTGCAACCGATTATCTGAAACAAATCATATTAATTACCGTAAACTGGGATGATGTTGGATACATTTTGCCATTATTTTGACTTAATTCGGAAAGTTGAAGTCAGAAAATTTTGAAAAAATTTGACGACCACTACACATATCTCCCGCGTCTTATTTCATAATTTAACGAATTTATTGTTATATATTTACCTCCACCACGGTGAAGTTGGACGGACCTAAAAATACTGTATTGGAGCAACTACAAATAACTCTATGGGAAAGGAGGACACTTAAAAACGTTTTCAAAAAATGTACTGTGATTTTCCAATTTTTTAATTATAATTTTTCAATTTTCTTTTAAAGAAAACACATGTAATTTGCTAAAATCTTTATTTTTTAGACGTACCGGGTGGCCAACTAAGAACGGCCGTCGGCCATATCTGAGGAATGGATTATAGCACAGGTTTGGGAAAAAATTTTTTATAACGAAAGTGGCTTCGAGAAACGCCTGGAAATTGTTTTCAGAACTGTAGGTCCGCCGCTAGAGGGCGTATTTGACAGTTAAAATTTTAAAAAGCAAAATTTTTCAAAATTTACACAAGGGGCATATTAAATATTATAATCAGATTCCTCGACAAATTCTGCATATTTTTTATTTTACAAATTTTAGTCTATCTCTTCAAATAAGGGGTGGGGGAGAGTGGGAACCTTGTTACGAAAAAACGCCTTTAATTCAGGTTCTGCTTGACCGATTTTAATAAGCTTTTGTTAAACAATAGAAAATTTGTAAATTTGAAGCAATCTGATTAATAACATAAGTACTAGAGGGCGCTGTTTAATATTTTTTTAATATTGTGTTTTCTCTTTATAATTTTAAATGGAAGCATACAAATTTATCCTATCCTATCCTCAGATATCGTAAGAAACAGGTAAATGGCGGGAATTGTTCTTCCAATGTTTAGTAGGCTAGTTTGCCTTAACGGAAATTATAAAATTTAGCCTGTATGAAAAGATCTTACATTGGTCTGCAGTAATTTAAACTATTACCATACTAATGTTATGGTTGCCGCTAGATTACCTAAATGTAATGCTGTCGCTACTAACACTGAGAACAAATTATAAAATCATAATGTGATAAATCTAACAATTAAAACCTTAAATAAATAACTACGTAATTAGTGTCGCCGTAGATGTTCGAAATGTCGTCCATCATTTTCAACGCATGAAATCAACCGCTGACGGTTGGAGAGAACAGCAGTTTCAATTTCTGCCCTTGAAATACTTCGTATTGTCTGTCGTATTCTTTCAATCATGTCAGCTCTTGTTGTGGGTCTATCGGCATAAACGAAATCTTTTATTCGCCCCCACAAATAAAAATCTAAACAAGTTAGGTCTGGAGACCTTGGTGGCCAAATAAATAAACTTCCACGTCCTATCCACCTTTCAGGGTATGATTGATCTAAGAAATTCCGAACATCTCTAGAATAATGTGCCGAGCACCCATCATGTTGCAAGAACATGTCACGACGAATGGCCAAGGGTACCTCTTCTAAAAGAAGTGGCAATTCGTTGCTTAAAAAATCTAAATATCTTTCTCCATTAACAGTCTCATTAAAAAAAAAGCCGAATTATTTCTCCGCCTAGAATCCCGCACCACACATTTATAGACCAACGACCCTGATGTTGGAGCTCCTGCATCCAGTGGGGATTCGTTTCAGACCAGTGGTGCATATTATGTCGATTTACACTACCATCACTATCAAAAGTAGCCTCATCTGTGCACATAATTCGGTAAAGTATTTCAGGATCGTCGTGTATCATATTTGAGAGCCAGTTGCAAAAATCCAACCTGGTATCGAAATCTTGAGCATTAAAACTATGGTGTAGGACCATGTGATATGGGTGCAATCCAAAATAGTATATATTATAAAGTAATCAGATTAATAAGACACATTGAAGTCCTTCGTTGTTAGTAAACGAAAAAGGACTTTAAATGCATTAACTATCGTAATGTTATTACGAATTTTTTTCGCCCGGCCTCTCATTATTTTTTATTATTGGTACCTTTCTACTTTACTCTGCCTCACTTATATATATATATATATATATATATATATATATATATATGTGTGTGTGTGTGTGTGTGTGTGTGTGTGTGTATGTGTCCTCTTAAAATATTTTGGACGGTGGTTCGACATATACCCAAGTCTCTAGCTATAGCTCTGGTGCTTGAATGAGGGTTAACATTTACATAAGCTAAAACATCAATAACATTTTCCTCTGTTCTACCTCTGCGTTGTCTTCGGTACACAGGACGTTTTACATTTCCAGTAGTACGCACACGGTGTGCGAGTCGGAGAAAAACTCTTCTGCTGTAATGCCCTCTGTTTGGGTACTGCAGTGCAAACACTCTAGCAGCAACGGTTGCATTTTAGATTTATCACATTATTATTTTATAATTTGTTCTCATTGTTAGTAGCGACAGCATTACATTTAGGTAATCTAGCGGCAACCATAACATTAGTATGATAACAGTTTAAATTACTGTAGACCAATGTAAGATCTTTTCATCCAGGCTAAATTTAATAACTTCCGTTAACGCGAACTAGCCTACTAGACGTTGGAAGAACAATTCCCGCCATTTACCTGTTTCTTACGATATCTCAGGATAGGAAAAAGATATCGCCTTGCAGTTTTCACTGTTTTATTAATAATTTAGTTTACTTTTTAAAGACCTACTTAAATTTTTATACTTCTATTTAAAATTGTAAAGAGAAAACACAATATTAAAAAAATATTAAACATCGCCCTCTAGCATTTATGTTATTAATCAGATTGCTTCAAATTTACAAATTTTGTATTGTTTAACAAAAGCTCTTTCAAACAACATCAAGTTTATTAAAATCGGTCAAGCAGAACCTGAATTAAAGGCGTTTTTTCGTAACAAGGTTCCCACTCTCCCCCGTCCCCTTGTTTGAAAAGATAGACTAAAACTTGTCAAATAAAAAATATGCAGAATTTGTCGAGGAATCTGATTATAATATTTAATATTCCCTTTAATAGAGCAAATTTTCAAAAATTTTGCTTTTTAAAATGTTAACTGTCAAATACGCCCTCTAGCGGTGGACATACAATTCTGAAAATAATTTCCAGACGTTTCTCGAGGCCGCTTTTGTTATAAAATTTTTTTTCGCGAACCTGTGCTATAATCCATTCCTGAGATATGGCCGACGGCCGTTCTTAGTTGGCCACCCGGTACAAACAACAAAAGATAATATTCTTAAAAAAGAGCGACAAAAAATATATTTTTCAAACAAACAAAAATAACATAATCAAATGTACATGAAACGAAAAATAAAACAAGCCAGTCTTTTGCATAACTGCCTAAACTAACCAATATTTTCGTACTCTGTGAAATTGCCATTGGTTTCTTCTTAAATTTTTGGGGTTTTGCAGCACATATAAAGTTTGGCTTTTTAATATTACGGTCTCATCTTTTACTTGAGAGTAATACAAAGAAGAATCCTACTTTTTCAAAGTGCTTTTTTCGCAAAAAGTGTAACAAATTCTCACTATTTGAAATTTTTCAAATTTCTCCGACAAAATTGAGTTCACTTTTATTACTTTTAATTTGTGCAATAATATACTGACTTTTACTTAATTCAACATCATTATTAACCTTTATGTGACTGAAATAGTACCCGGGTACTAATTCCGTTTATAAATACCGATACTTTTTTTATTTATTGTTTTTGAAGTACGCGTCCCGGTGACATCTCAGAATATCTCTTTTTTAATAGATTTTTGCATATTTCAATTAATTTTTAGTTTTGTTTTTTACGGAAAAAATATGTAAAAACTTCTAACGACCTTCTAATGACTAAAATAGTACCCAGGTACTAGTACAAAAAATTTTTTATTGTAATAAACAAAAAATAATAAAAAATAAACTAATTTGTTGAATTGTCACACAAATTACATACAGATTTAGGTACACAATGATCGTTACAAACAGATTTTGTGCAAGAACTACTTGCTTTTCTCGTTTTCCTTTGTTTGCGCGTTGTAATTCGGCAAATATGACAATATCCAACACACTGGATACGTCCGGACGCATCACTGGTTACTTGATCTCTTTGTGCCACATTGATAGGTGGTCCTGTAAGTTGACGACCCAGGGCCAATTCAATCGAGTTTCTTGTAAAGTTATTTTCTACCACTTTGGGAATATTGCTTCGCGTTGTAATGGCAGGTATACACAACTCATTCGCTAGATTTTTGAGATATTTTCTTCTCCGATCAGTTGTCAGATGCCAAACCTGAAATATCAATCATGTTGAAGAAAAATGCTAACGGCCAGCGGTTTGTTCGTCATTTCACTGTGTATTCCTCAACATCGTGTCCATAACGCCAACAACGCCTTTTGTTTTGTTGTAATATCTTATTATTTTAAGTTTGGCAACGTCAGTCTTTTCAACTTCTCCTCTCATGTGCATCGACGATAAAAGTACGACCGACTTAATTCTTTTTGGTACATACGAGCATATAGTTGCATCTTTACTATATGCAAAGTTAGTGGAGTATACGCATCTTTCCTTGGAGGCTTGCATGGTAAGGGGAAGAAATGTCTTATTTTTCCTAACAGTACCAACTAATGTCAAGTTCCAGGAGTTGAGAGTGCGTGCTAGTTGGAGGGAGGCTTGTAAAGAAATTGTCGGTTGTTGTATTTCTTCCAGGGTTTTTGTATTTTGAAACTAAGTCTAAAACTGTTCGTTCCCCTACATTTCTCTGGCGTCCACCATCAAACGGTTTACCTGTATATAGTTGACCATGTAGAGGATAACCATTGGATGCATCGAATGCCCAAAAGACCGTTTTGAAGGAATATACTGTGTAAATTTTGTATGTCCTCGAAAAGGAAAGAGTTGCTCATCAACCGTTATGCATTCTTTTGGTTTATAATGTCTTTCCAAGTTATTGTTTAGCATCAACCGTATGTCACTAATGGGGGCAACCTTGTCTGTCTTGACACGTTCAGCACGAGTATTTTGATTGTCAAACCGTAAAAAGCGCAAAAACATTTTTAACTAATCACGAGACATTGCTGCTCGAATTAGAGACAAGGAATCGCATCTCCACATTTCGATAATATGTTCTTTGTTTGGCTTATGAACTCCAGTAGCTATAAGGATTCCAAAAAATGCATCCAATTCCTCTTGATTAAATGACTTAAAAACTTTTGGACAAGGTTGATTTTTACTGCAACCTTGGTAATTTTGCAAAACTTTTGTATTATAATTTTCTGTTACCTGTTGACATTTTCTATTAGTTTCTTGTAGAATTATTGAACATATTTCGTTGTAGATAATTAACCTAAATATATCCTTCGATGTATATAAATAACTTAGTGCCGCCACACCCGCTTTACCCCTCAAAATATTGCGACTGATTGTTTGAGCCCTTGGTTGTAGCACATCGCTCCATACAGTACCATCCTTGCTTATGAAAAGAGTAGATTTTGATAGGGACCCCGGTTTTGCAGCTGGTTCCTCGTAGTCGCTTTCGTCTGAGGTGTCCTCTTATCCTATCACAGGTTCACTTTCAATATCGGACACTTCTCTACCAAAATCAACATTCTCAGGTATATATTCATCTTCGTCCGAAGGAACAAACGTTTCTTCATCAGACAGGTTATCTATAGCTGCTCTTAGTTCGTCAGAAGTTAATCTGAAACCAATATTAGAATTATTGTCTTTATTATCATTATTTTTTATTATTATTGTTACCATTATTATCACTTATTACTATTTAATTACCTCTTTTATTATTTATTTGAAATGAATTTATTTTGTGTTTATAATTCATCGTTAGGTATATTTTGGAAACTTTCTTAGTATAAGCAATAGTTTTATAAATGATTTACTTTCTTACCTTTTCCTTTGCCACCGCTTTGGTTGAGTTGATTCAGTGATACTATTTGACATTTTTATTTCGAAACACAACACAAAGCACTTTAAAATAGTTATATTAACACTTTACGATGCATCATGTTTGAGCTGTCGCAACAGAATAAACGACCAACGTACTTTACGAGTGCACGCGATCACGAACAAGTCCTAACATTCGTATAAATACAACCCAATACATGAATATTTACCTAAGCAATTCCGACAGATGTTTATTTGAAAACTAAAGTGCGTACAAACCTACTTCATTACAAGATTTCTATCAAAAATCATAACTAGTACCCAGGTACTATTCCCGTCATTAAGTGGTGTTTTATTTCTGTCACATAAAGGTTAAATCTAAGTGGCTGATCTTCGATATCAACGTTAATAAGGTTTAGTGAATTTTCAGTTTCGGAGTCCTTATCTTCATCACTGACTATTTAGTCATCCTCCATTTCTTCTCTCTCGCTTTCATCATATTCTTCATCGTCACTTACGCTACATTATCCTCTTCTAATTCCATTCTTCAGTTTTAGGAAGTGATATGCTTTGTCCAGGCAGAACTCCTTGTAACTTTTTTCTTGATTGTTGTTTGCGGAGCAACGTTTGCTTTAAGTAATTCAATTAAACTTTCAGACCAATTACTTTCTACTTACTTTTGATCTGGTGGTGTAAAATCGGGTCATTTTTTTAAATTCTCTGTCTATCGATAGGCACTATGCCACAAGCTGCAAATCCTGCCTGAATAATTTGCTGACTGCGGCTTTTTATTTTCACCAACGTAACTGCAAGCAATTTTAGGAAATCACTCTTTTGTGTTACACCCCTGTTTTTTGTTTTCCAGTCATTCAGTATTATCCTCCATGCTTCTTTCACTGATCTAAAGAAATCCACGTCAAGGGGCTGACATAAGTGAGTGGAATTGGGCGGAAGCAATACAAAATTGATATTCTTTTCTTTGCATTTTTTATAACAGTTAGTGAGAGATGACTAGAAAGGTTGTCGCCAATAAGTACTTTTTGTCGTTCACGCTTTGAGAAATAGGGCAAAGCTATTTTCAGGAACCAGCCTTTAAAACAAAGAACATTAAACCAGCCATGTTTGCTTTTATTATGTACCGTTCCCTGTAGTCCGTTTTCAATCCATGTGGAGTACATATGCTGAGCTTTGCAAACTACATAAAGTGGAAGTAGTTCTCCAGAAGCTATTGCTGTCATCATAACAGAAGTACTAGCCTTTGAATGGTCTATCACCCTATCGTAGTGTTTACTTCCTCCCTTAATATAATTTGTATTCTTCCCGGATCGTCGCAAAAATTCGTCTCATCGTAATTGACTGTGTTTTTCGGGAGAACATTTTCCAGAGAGTTCTGTAGTTCATCAAAATATTGGTTTATGGTCTCCGAGTTAACCTCAGCTCCGGCTTCCTTAATATTCTGAGCCATTCTTACTGTAACTTCTTTGTGTCTTGATAAGAATATTTTGACCACTCGTATCCGGGAAGATTATTTTTAAACATTTTTATTCGTTTTCCACATCTGTCTAAATATGATTGCGCAATTAGCCGAAGATCTCTAATCGTCAATGGAAAATTCATTGAGCAGCAAGTAGTAAACATTTAACTAAATAAGATTCTGACTCTGGCGAAAAAACTGTTTATCCCCCGTATATTTTGCTGCATTTAACTCCACCAACGTAATTACATAAGGTGGATCTAGGTGTCCGATATTTTTCCGAATCCGTTCTTAAACTCAATTTTTTACTTTTCACTTTACTGAGCTTGTAGCTGCAATTTGGCTTAGTACCAATAACTTTTTTATAGTTGCGAACCATTGTCCAACTTCACCCTGTAACAAGCAAAAACTATGTTTAGGCCGACCCTGCCCACCTGTTTAATTTTATAACCTTAAAATTATGTTAAAGCATTTAAAACATTACATTTTACGAGTTCCTTAGGTATCAATATCTTACATTAAATAGTTTGTTACCGACAATAGTTATTAAACCACTAATACAAAAAAAAAACGGTTTTTATTTACCTAACAAAAAAAAATTCACGTAGACCGTTATAAACTTACTACAATTGAAACCTATCTGCAAGTCTCAACTTCCATATCAACGGTTATTTGATCTATTATATCATAGAGGGTGCACCTGCCTCTATTTTAAAGAAATAGTCGTCTAACTTCACCCAGACTGTCCAACATCATTCCAGTTTACGGAACTTATGGAATGATTTGATAGAACCTGTAATGTTGAATGTGAAAGCAAAGGTTGTGTAAAAACTGTCGTTAGCGAAGATAACGAATTATTTATGTTAAGTGTTACCGAAAACCCTCACATTAGTTTTAGAGAACATTTCAGGTATGTGGAATTAGATGGTAACTAAGTAGTACAACTAGGGGGAGTTCTGGCTCACTTTGCAGTGTTGCAATATCTCAAAGCCATGCTGAGTTGCAAGATTTCGTGGTACTGCCAAGGCCAGGCCCTTTTTTTCTAGGCCAAAAGGGAAGGGAGAGGCCAAAGTTCATTAACCCCAAAGTAGGTCAGACGTGCTCATTCTTGGAAATCTAAAATTAGAACTATTTCCAGGAATTTCCAAAGTACGTCACTCCTAGAAATGTAACCAGTTCCTAGAAACCTCAAAGTGTCACACATTGTGCTTCTTGAAAACTTGGTTAGTTCAGGAAATGAGAGTTGACGGGGCTTTAAGATTAGGTCACACGTGCTTATTCTTAGAAATCTAAAAATAGACCAGTTCCTAGAAACACCAAAATTAGCCTAATTTTGACCTTTTTCTAGGTCAAAATTAGGGAAGTCAAAGTTTATTAACCTTTTTAGGTCAAAAGGAGGAAAGGTCATTGACCTTTTTATAGGTCAAAAAACTGGGGATGGGTTGCCAATTCTTGAAAATCTAAAAATAGGACGACTACGTGGAAAATCCCATTGATCTAAACCGGAAGTGGGGTTAGGCCAATGACTCATTATTTTTTCTAGAAAATAGAAAACGTAACTCGCGTGCTCGGTATTGGTCGACTGAATTCGACTGTCCTCGACAGTGGTGGGCGTGGTTGCAACCCATCTTACGTCTCTATATAAAGTAAAATGTTGCAATCTCACTGAGAGTGTAAAGCTGCTATATTTGTGTATTATTATTTAATATACTGCTCATTGTTATTGTATGTATAATACTACTTATGTGTTTATTATGGTAATATTGTATAAATCTAGTTGCATAAGTTTCCTATAATTACGTATTTCCAATTAATTGGAAATGTATTTTATATAAATGTATCGTGACTGTAAGCAACAAAAACGAGCTGTTTACCTTGTCAAAGCGTTATATCTAGGGAGCGGATAGTTAGGCAAATGCCTTTTTTGAATTAATGAAGGTATTAAAGGCAAAGTTGAATTTCTATAAGTTTTAAGACATCACGACTCCAAAAATGTAATTTTACTTTGCCTTTTGATGTTTTGGCGGTTTTGCCTTTTAAAGAAATTTTGGGATTTTGCCTTTTTATCGATTTTTATTTTAATAAAATTAAAAAATGTGCTTTTGAGTGAACCGTAAAATGATTTTAATAAAATTGAAAAATGCGGTTTTGAATGATTCAGATGAGTTTATAATTTCATTTAATTTCAATAGTCATAGGTATAAGCTTATCTTACTGACCTGTCAATCACTAAAAGCCTGGTTGGAGTTTTCTTAATTGTTCGAGGATTACCGATTTCAATAGATGTTTACTTAAATTGTATGTAAATAAATCATTTTATTGTATTTTTTCTTCATGCAACTTGTGTGCTTAGTAGCATAGTGAAAGTTAAGATTTCCGCACTTATTTTTCGGCACTTATTTCTCCGGCATGAATACTCGGCGGGTGTTAACGTTGTTTTACCTTTTAAATTGTTTAGTTACCTACTCTTGTGTAACGTGAAAGTGTGTAAGAGTTCTCGGTTGAAGTGCAATATGCCGCCGTATAAATAATCAAAAAGTGCAAACTGACGGTGACGTTCTTATATGCAAAGTTTGCAATAAAAAGGTAAGTGCTAAGTACCTAGTTAAGATACGAAATATTCTGTTTAAGTTAGTTACATTTTTAAAGAGATAATTTTAAAGTTTAAAAAAAAATTAAATTGTAGATTCAACTAACGAAAAAATTTCATGTTGTGCAACATTTAAATACAGCAATTCATCTTGCTCATGCAGCCCGCCAAAATAAAAAGCAAGAATTAGTAACAAATGCATTTGAAAACATGAACAAGAGCGGTCCACAAAAATCGTCATTTTCTTTAGAACTTTGTGAAGCTCTGATTTCTGCGAATATTCCATTACATAAACTGAAATACAAAAATTCCAAAGCTTTTGGAAAAGTACACCAATCAAAGCATACCCAATGTACTTACTGCAAACAAAATGTAAGTGTCTAATTTTTGTATTTTAAGTATTTTACTGAGTTAAGTTAACAATTTTTAATGTTTTAAGGTTATTGAAGACATTAGAAAAGAAATAGGAGCCAATTATATTTAGACCTCTGTAGATGAAACAACTGATGTCCAGGGTCGGTATATAGCCAACTTAATTGTCGGAAAATTAACCCCTTTTGAAGTCCGACCCCCTTTTTTACTGGCATCAAAACAGCTAGAAAAAACGAATCATCATACAGTAGCTCAGTTTTTTAGCAATAGCATGCGTAAGTGCTTTACATGAGATAATTTACGTTTGGTTAATATACAGTTTTTGTTTTAGGTATTTTATTTCCTAACGAAATACCTGAATCGAAAATATTGCTTTTAATAAGCGACGCGGCACCTTATGCTAAAAGCCGCACGGGCCCCAAAGGTATTCTACCCTAAACCACTGCATGTTACTTGCCTAGCACACGCACTGCACAGAGTGTGTGAATGCATTCGCGAGGAATTTAGTGCTGTTACGATTTAAAAATTGCAGGTATTTGTAAAAGCACACGAGTTTCTGAGTATAAAGAAAAGCTGCCATCAGTTCCTCTCCCTCCTGAACCAGTGATTACCAGATGGGGTACCTGGATCGAGGCGTGTAATTTTTACGCGCTTCATTGGAACTCAATTAAAGAAGTAAACACTTGTAAAATCTGTTATGAATTCTGCAAAAATGGTATGATACTTTACAGGTAGTGAATTCATTTGACCCTTTCACGGCTGCGGCCATACAAAAAGCTCAGGAGAGTTTTGAAGATGAAAACCTCCATCGAGGTATAATGTATATAAACACCCATTTCTGCTACCTACCCAAAACTATAAAGAAACTCGAAGCAAGGAACCTCGCGTTAGTGGAAGCGTTAGGGATAGTGGACGATGTGGTAAATAAAATCGCACGGGTACCTGGTGCTAGTGGGATAAAAGTAAATGAAAAGATATTATTACAAAAGAATCCAGATCTTCATATAATAAAGGAGATTGTAAATGTACATAAAGGAGAAGAGGCCATTGGCTTGGATGCAAGCCCTCAAGAAGTCGCTGCATTTAAATATGCCCCCATTACATCCTGTGATGTCGAGAGATCTTTCTCGACATACAAGCAAATTGTCAGCAATACCAGGGCAAATTTGTTACCTGACCATATGGAACAATACCTACTTAATTACAGCCTGGAATAATAATGTTAACGTAGATTAAATGTTTTGTTATTTTTATTTTTTTATTTATAAATTAAATTAAATTTTACGTAAGTAGTTATTAAATTATTTTAAACAATTGTGTGCCTTTTCGAATTTTAATTTTGCCTTTTTCCTTGCCTTTTTTGACTGTTTTTGTTGCCTTTTTGCCTGCTTTTTTAAAGGGTTTTTGTTGCCTAACTATCCGCTCCCTAGTTATATCAATACGATTATCGACAATAACTCTGGTATTGTTTTATTTAGTTTAATTAATGGCTAGAGGCTTGTAAGGTGGTTTTCGCAAGCTGTAAGTTGAAAAGACGGTGATGGATAGATATAAAAGTTGTACATTGCGTTGGTTTGGTACCAATCAAAAACCAAGGGGGCGTACGGCGTCTTATGAGATAGTATGAGGGCCCCTTATTAGAATACTGTTTTAAATTTCCCGCCATGGCTGACAAAACAAAATGGTTGACAAGGGTGTTATTGCGGTTACATAACTGGGGAATCCAGAAAATAGTTACTTCATATTAATGATTGGGGAAAACCGTTAAGTACTTTATCTTGAATTTATTTCTATATTACCTACTTTAGGACTTAAAATTGGGTTGTAATTAAAAATCTGTTTATGTATTTGATTGCGATTGATTTGATCGGGATTGATTTCATTGTGATTGATCTGACGTCAAGAAGGTCCAATCAGCGACCAGCGGTGCGCCACTGCCCTTCAGTCACAACCTGCGGCTGCACAAAAATTCTAAGCAAGTTCGCTAATGAACAAAATCCAACCAGTGGCGGTGCCTTTTTAGGGGTCATAATTTCTGGGCTGTGTAGATGGACCCCGACAAGGGGTAAAGCCCCGAATACAAATTAAGAAGGCGTATGAGGCGTCGTCTTATGAGATATTATGTGCCCCCTTATTAGAATACTATTCCAAATTTCCCACCAAAACATCAATGGCCGCTAATATGGCCTACAAGCCACGCCCACAAAAATGACCGCCGGCAATCAGAAACCGGGGCACACCACTGCCCTCAATCACAGTCTCATGTTATGCAAAAATTCATTGTGATATAATCAAGGTCAAGTTCGTTAATGAGCAAATTACAAACCAGTGGCGGGTCTTTTCTTTAGGGGTCATAATTAAAAAAGGTGGGAAGGGGTTAAGTTCTCCTACTCCTACTTGAAAACGTTCAGAGAGAACTTCCAGTTATCCTTACTTGAGTGAGGTTTTCAATTATAATTCAAATTTGAAATCAATTTGTTAATACTTTCTAACGATGACTAAACGTATGAACACTGCGTGGCTTAAAAACATTTTATTTTCAAAACAGTTATCGAAGCATAATCACATGACATTCCTTTAGAATCGATATTTGAATCATTTTTCCTCAAGCATTGTGATTACCAAATGGCAGTACGTATTTAGAATTTAAACACCTAGTAAACCAAGAAAAGGTTCCATTCGGATCCCGAAAACATTTTAGAGAAATGTGCAATTGTGGATTACCAAAACAAACGTATATGTGCTAAACATGTACCCCTTAGCGGAGAACCACAAAAGATTTAAAACTGGGTAAACGGAATTATCAATACCATCACGCCAATTGAGGCACTGACTTATAACGAAATTGGTAATTTTGAACACGCTACTGTCTGCCATATTTGCAATTGGACCTTTCAACCGACGGATATTATGATTGTGGACCGCAATCCTTTGGACAAAAGTTTCGGGGAGAGGCACATTAAAACTGCATCTTAAATTTTAAAGACACGTCTTCAGTCCCTGTTGTGTTCCATAACTTGAGTGGTTATGATTCAAATATCTTCATTCGAGAGTTACCTATGGGTTTACCGGGAGAAGTATCTCTGTTACCTTTAAATAAGGAGAAATATATATCTTTTGCTAGGTCTGTAGATAATACCAACACAACATTTAGATTTATACTTTCCTTTAGGTTTATGATTAGTCGTATTGATAAGCTTAGATAATGATAAAAGCTATTGACGTGATCCGCATGTAGTAGCGACGCTGAATTTAATTTGTTAGTGCGCAAGGGTATCTTCCCATACGAATAGATTGAGTAATGCGACAGACTGAACGAAAGGAACCACTGTTTACACGCGATTCAAGTCTGAAACATCTTGCGATACAAATATTTGGATGATCTTCAGATTAAATTTAAAAACGAACGTGTTACTGTTAGCTGATATATTTGAAAGTTTCCACATAACTTGCTTAGGTGCGTATAAGTTTCCCGTACGGTTTCCATTACAATTATGTAAATAAAGCCAAGCTTGTCTGTAACGATACAGATAGCTTGATTTATGTGTTCTCTATGCCCGAAATTTACGAGTTCATGAAAGAAAATACTGAAAAATTCGATACATCCAATTATGCTCCCGAAAATATCATTGGTACTCCTCTAGTAAGTAAAAAAATTCCTGTCTTGATGAAAGATGAGAATAATGGCCTTACCATGACGAAATTTGTGGGATTGCGTACGAAAATGTACGCTTAATCAGTTGAGGAGGGCAAAATTACAAATAAATGTAAAGGTGCTACCAGAGCCCGTGTAAAACCACCATAAAAGACTACAAGTTGGCATTATTTGAAAGCGACAAAACAACTAATCACGCATACCTACGCATACATAGCAAAGCACTGCGACACGACAGCAACGCTGACTAGACATGCACACGAACACGCAGCAGCACAGCACACAACGAAAAATCGTACACGCAAACGCACCGCAAAATCATGGATCACCAGACACGAAAAAATTCCGCTGATGAGTGAATAATGGCCTTATCATGACGAAATTTGTAGATTGCGTACGAAAATGTACGTTAATCAGTTGAGGAGTGCATTACAAATAAATGTAACTACCAGAACGAAAATACCTACGTACTAAATGTTGTATTTAAACTATTTTTGGCTTAGAGCTGATTAGATTTGGGTAGGAACCACGGCAAGAAGTTTATTAAGAGCACGTTTTCGGTTTTATCAAATATATTTAAAACAGTTGCATATTTCAAAAATATAAAAATACCCAAACAAAGATCTTAAACATATCGATTAATTATGTACTATTCAATTTTTTAATACGATGCATAATTTAGCGGTAAAAAAATGCCTAAAGTGTTACTAAATATCTGAATAACGATTCATTTTATAAGAAAAAGCGCAGACATATTTTTTAAAGAAAATTTAATTTTACATGACTTTTCTTTATAAAGTATAATGCATGGTACGTTTAAAAAATAATTAAATATGAATGAAAATGGTTGAAACGTATCATTGATATTTTTATAGAAGCGGGTGGCTTTGGAATTTTTTTTTAAGTTAACACGTATTTTAGTTATGCTAAAATAAATTATAATTTCATTTCTTTAATTTTTAAGTTAGCATCTAGGTGTCTACTAATCTGTGTCTGTGTAGAAGTTTTAAACGTCTGTGTGACATAGATTATTGTTTTTGCTTTTAAAATGTTGCATATTTACGTGATGAGCTTACTGTAAAAATATATAAAGATATAATTATTCTAATAAATGTTATTAAAATTATTTCATTTCTTTTAATTTCCATTTAGTAGGTTGGAAGGTCGTATGGTGTTCCACACCAGATAATTTTAGGATAACTATGCAACCTCTTTTCATACGTTCATAACGAAAACAGGCAACATTGTAAAAACAATAACGGTAATCCATCTCAGAATGATGTTTAACACTTCATGTCAGATAGAGATTCACAGACATAGATACATGTTAATGTAAAAAAAAATACCAAAGCCGCCCGCTTCTATAAGAATATCAATAATACAGCTTCAGCATTTTCAATCATACTTATTTAATTTTTACATTTATTACCATTTACATTAAAAAACTTTGTATAGAAAATTTATGTAAAATTAAATTTTCTTCAAAAAATACGTCTACACTTTTTCTTATAAAATTAAATTACAATAATTTCATTTCTTTTAATTTAATTTAACATCTAGATGTCTATTAACCTCTGTCTCTCAGGAAGTTTGACATACATTATTGTTTTTGCGTTTACAATGTTGCCTATTTTTGTAATGAGCTTCTTGTAAAAGATGTATAGTTATCCTAATGAAATGTTATTAAAATTATTTCATTTTGCTTAATTTCCATTTTGTAGGTTGGAAGGTCGTGTGGTGTTCCTCACTAGATATTTTGGTTAATTGAACATGCAAGTAATTTCATACGTTTTACAGGTGAAACATTCGTCATTATTGAAAATTTAACGTTACTATACTGTGATTTCTATACTGCTTTGTTTTGGAATCTATTTTGATACTTAGATTCCATTAGGATAATGACGCTGGTAATTTCCGAATTACTCAATATGATACTAATAAGTGAATTTTATCTAACGTTTAATTATTAATTGGTTTTGTACGCATGTCTTCTTTTTCCCGCTGTTTCTAAATTCTACTTTGCAATGTAGAAGGGGACAAATTAATGATGGGCTTATAAAATTACTGGAAATGACCACAAAATGAATATTTATAAAAATGTAAATAGGAAGACAGGTAGTTTCTCTTAAAAAAGACGTGCATTAAATACAACCGATTAAAAATTAAGTTATAGGATAAACATCGAGTAAATTAAAAAAAAGTTCAACCAATAAATAACTCACCTGTGAAGTGTTCAGATAAATAGATCAAAATTATAGTCTGCTTTTTAAAATAATGTTAATCAGTAGCAGGGATTTCATGGAATATTTTTAATTGTGACTGACATTAAAAACCGGTACTTGTTTAAACAACTTCTGTAATTACGTGCACTTTACAGAAACAAGTAATTAATAGATAACACATCTGATAACAATACTGTTCTCATTAACAGGTGTTAGTCAGACCTGGTCGTATTATTTGTTATTTACCTTTTTTATTCACATTTCTAATTGACCGTGCAATGTAATGTATGCATTATACTTATCATCTCTGATTTAATTAATAAAGTACGTTAATTATATTCAAAAGATAAGTTTCTTGGTAAATGAGGTATTGTGAAACAGGTATGAAATAAATAGACTCATATATTCACTGGTAATAAGGACTTTTATTAAAATTGATAAATGTTATAATGTAATGTACACTCAGCGATCTTGATGTTTGTTATCTCTACATATACTGTACCACTTTTTTTTTAATTGCACTTAATTAACTTATTACTCCTTTCTTTAGCTTGTGAAGGAACAAGGAAAGTTATGATAAATCTTTTTAAAAGCAAATGCACAATATTCATTATTAGGATGATTTTAATCAGTAGAGTCTGTTCACAATTCTTAACACGTTCACGACACAGTGTATCACCAGTGGTACATCTATAACCTTGTAGGCTCGGTGTGCCACTGGTGGCACACGCTGTATGTTAAACAATATCGCATATAAAATCAAGATAATTATATTTTAGGATACGTTTATGCATATTAGGCTGTAGCAAAGGGACGTGTACCACTAGTGTTGCACCGATTTTTAATTTGAAGGTATAATAGTTGTCTCATATGGCAAAGACTGTATAAGCTTAGAATACATTTGTTGAGAATTTTATATTGAAATAACAAAGAAAATAAAACGACTCTTGACTAATAAGAACATATTTATAGATAAACTAAAAAAATCATTAAAAACTAATACAATTTACAAATTAAGTAACTCTTAACTAAATAAAACGTTTATACATAACCAAGAAACTTCATAAAAACTAAAACTATTACAATTTACAAACTAAATAAGAAAGTAAAAAAGAAGTTATTTCACATTAGGCAATTTATAGTCATAAAAATTAATACAATACACTTTTCAAATTAAATATAGTAAAAAAAAATTATTTTACATTATGCAGCTTAGTGAAGCAGTCCAAGCACATAGGAGGTTTGCCCTCGCAGTCATCACAATAAGTACCAACTCTTTTGTTTTTGGCTCAGGCTACTTTACATCCACTTTGTTTGCTTAGTTTCCTGTAATGTTCGGTACATCGTTTTCTACTTTGTTTGATTGATCCTTCATACTTTTTCATCATATTACCTTTGTTTGCTTCAGATTGTATGAACTGTTGTGCATATGGATTTGTTTCCGCCACAATAGTATTTATAACATTATCAGTTGTAAAATATTAGTAAATTGCTCCTGGGATTGACAGATCCATATTTGATACCTGAAGTCCGTTACGTCCAATAAACTGAAAGTTATTATGTTGTATGTTAGTACAACGTCTCCAAATATCAACCACTGGTACATTCGTCGGATTACGTGCTACTGTCGTCAGAATCTTCCTCTGACATTTCTTCCTGTACGGATTCACTGATGCTGTCGTCGGTTGATCAGTAGGAATCACCTGAAAGGGATCTTCCTCTTCCTCCGATGCAACATTCTGAAAATCATCTAATCCAGATTGATTTCTCAATGAGATACTTTCGTTTTCATTCTCAATCTCAGCTTTAGGTTCTAGAACCGTCTGCTGTCTTGCTAAAGTGACATTTTTTTTAGTTCTGGTACTCATTGTTGTATCACAACAATTTGTAGAATATCAACCAGTTTTCAGGGGTGGCCACCGGTGGTACATCGTGGTTCCAAGTGACCTTTACAAGCTTAGTACGCCGCTGTTAGTACACTTCTAGATTAAGCACAAAACACTAATGAAACTTAAATAAAAACACATTTCACATTAAAACAAAATTATTGATATAGTTACAACAAAATTACAAATATAGGCAGTAGCAAACGATAGCGAAAATTAGTTTTGTCGTGAACGTGTTAATTATAATGGCATTTTAACCTTTTAGTGCATATGTTGAAGAAATAATATATTGCGAAATATGCCTCTTATGGTCATGGTCGGATGTAGGGGTGTCGGAGCCTGGGGCAAAGAAAAAGTGGATGCCCTTTCAATTAATACTTATCTATTGATAACAATTTTATTTTTATACAAATTTCCACTATTAGAATACATATTTTTGTCATTTTTTGAACATCAGTTGATAGTTTAGTTAACAGCGGTCAGCAACCCTTGTATGGTGAAGAGCCAATTTTTTTAATTTCTTCACACGTGGACATTTACGGACCCGCACTTTTGTTATCTTGTGTATGATAGAATATCAAGACACATGTCCTCTTGAATTAACTGTTATAAATATGCAGTGTTACGTCAGAGCATGCAATTGCGTTTTTCCTCTTTACAGCTACTTTTATAAAATTATAAAGCTATTTGAATTTATTTCATTTTATTATTACATAATATTAATACGTACAAATTACATTCATAATACGTAATACTTATAGAAATGGCAATAAGCAAATTGCAAATAGTGTTGAGTTATATACCTGAATATAATTTTAATGCGACTTTTGCTATTGGATTTCTTGACAGAGTTTGTCAATATCGGAACAATAAGACGTGTACAAGGTTTGTTCGCATAAGCATATTGATCTGAAGATTGAAAGAAGTCCAAATGCGTATGATGTTAACTAATTGTAAACGTCAGGTAAACTATTCCACGTTTTGAAATAATTTGATCTTGTTTATTAATATTTTCTATTTCTTTCCATTTGCTTTGTGTAGCAAAGGTTGATTTTTGTGTTTCCATATCTTCAAGATCATTTTTAGGAACGTGAAATTTTGTACTCCACATTTTTTGGTTTGAGATTCTCTAATTCAAGTTGAAATGCTGCTTCGTTAATACCTGGGAAAGGTGAAAATTTTAATTCGTTGGGACTTATTTCAAGCGGTCTCAACAAAAACGACAATGTTACGTTGTCCTTTCGAAATTCCTCAAATATATTATTCCAATTTAATAGTTGTAACTACCGATTCGAAGTAGTTTAAATTAATAGAATTAGTGACGACTTGCTGGTACCTTTTCAACACAGGAAAATGTAATAATCTTGAATTTTTTAAATCTGCAGAAAATAATTCCACTTTTCTTTCAAATAACACCTCTTCCAAAAGTAATCCTGTCGTGTTGCCCTTACCTTCTAGTTTTTTGTTTAAATGGTTAAAATGGGATGTCATATCTTCCATAAAATAGAATTTTTGTAACCAATCATGGTCTTCTAATGCAGCATAATTAAATTGCTTTCCCTTCAAAAATAATTTCACTTGATCAACAAAAGCGGCAAATGTCTTTAATACTGCTCCTCTGGAAAGCAATCTTACTTTGTTATACATCAGACGATTAGAATATTGACTTTCAATTTCTTCAGAAAACTGGCGATGATACAGTGGTCTTGCCATTACTTTGTGTACAATTTGTATGACCAAATCCATTATTATTATTTCCTTCGGAAAGGATTGAGCACATTGTACCTCCTGGTGAATAATACAGTTAAAGGTAAATATATCATGGTTAATCCATTTTTTAAACAAAGAAAGGAAACCATGTTTGGTGCCCCATCGGTCGATATAGAAATGATTTTATTAATATTAATACCTTTACTTTTTAAACAATTTGTAATTTCGGGTCCTATATCTTCAATACGAGTATGCCCAGTAAAAGACAAAATATATAGTAATTCTTCCTGAGGACCTTCAGAGTTCACATACCTATAGACAAATAAAACCTGTGCAATATATCAATGTCGCAAGATTCGTGGATTCAAATGGTGTAAATGGTGTAATAAATTTAATAAAAAATGAATGTAGGGAAATAGAGAAATAAGTGTGAAAGTAAACTTTCTCCAAAACACACAAATCGTCAACTAACTGGAGATACTAACCATTCACCACAAATAATGCCTTTGTCCCAGTCGGTAGTTTAAGTAGGGGAGGTTCAATATTTTGATTTGCTTAATTACCACTAAATCTGCTCGCTTACTTCCACCGAACATAAATAATGAAAAAATTGTATGTAACACTAATAAAATGATCTCGGACGCCAAGTTATTTTTAATAATGTCGGAACAACTAAACCGAGTTTTACACTAAAATTTGATCAAAATGTAAAACAATAAAAAAATATACAAATATGTTTATTAACAGTTAATATGATATGATTAAATAAAATATATCTTAAAACTATCCTTAAATTACTAAAAAAATCATTTCATAAATATCTTTGTAAAATTTTTGTACACAAATCTTTTAATAACCTCTGGTATCTAAATGTTTACGAAACGGTCAACCTAGGTGATGTCATCCTTGCACTATTATTGCGCAATATCTTGAAATAATGTTTTACGTAGTAAACCAACGCATGAAAGGAATTTATCTCTTATAAATTTCTTCTTTAAATTTTGAATCCAATATTTATTGCATTCTTTTGAAGTTTTAAATGCAAAAATTGCAATCATAAAATGAAAGCGTACGCAACAGTAAAATTAATTGCGCATCCAAAGCGGTAATATTAAAAGTAAAAGTTAAAGTAACAGTAAAAAATAAAACGTGCAGTAAAAAAAGTGCCTGAAAAGAGCAAATGTTTTAATTTTTAATATTACGCGTTAAAAGATATCTTACCATCAAATTAATGGCACTTTCACACGAAATTTATGGAAAACCCAAAAAAACTTTCTGCTTCTCTTAACTTTCATCAGGAAGTTACCAAAATGGATGCTTTGAAAGTAGATGATGTCAGATGATGATGTATTGCGCAAACGTAAAAGCAGAATAAAATTTGAAGTGGGAATATAAACCTTTACGAAAATATGCACTATGAAGATGTGCAAATTACGTTGCCTACCACATATCTATATTTCAATAATCAAAAACTTTTTCTTATATTTACAACTAAATGAATGAAAGACCTTAAATTAAGGTATATTTTAATACAACTCTAAATGGGTTGTTACAATGGAAAATCCACATGTCGAATTTAAATATTTTGTTATTTGTCGATCCCCTGCAAAACTGGCAATAGTTGTATTACTCGAGGATTTTATCCATTTAGACAATAAAGGTTTCGATATGTCATTTTTACGTGGTAACTCTTCTACAGATTTTTTTCTTTCATTTCCTTTTGGACGTCTTAGGCAAATCAACTGTGTTTATTTAAAAAATGTCGTTGTACATTTGATTTTTATTACTTAAAAAATTTTCTTGACAAATTAAACAAGTGGGCCGTACTGAAGTTGCGCACTGCCGTTTCTTGAACTGGCAACTTCCAGGTAGAAAGACCAATTGAGGAATATCGAGAACGAACGAAATTAGTACATTTGTCCTGTAGATATTTTAAAAATATAGAAGTAAATCTTACAGGGCCGCAATTAGTAATGAAACAGCCGCATGAAGCCCCGGAACAGCAGGTTGCCGGCCGCTGATTTGGTTCATTTTGGTGAATGACACTTTAAGTGCTTTCTTAAAGGCAAAATCATTAAGAATTTCTCCTAAGTCCATTTCTCGAGTAAATCACTCTCTATACTGAGCAACGACAAATGTACAAGGCGTTTTTGTGTCATCGTTATACGCAGCCTATTTTTGTAGCTTTCATTGTGGAAAATGAACGTTCTCCGTTGCAATTAGTCACATCAATACCAAGTACATTCAATGTAATCTCAATGTTAGGAAATGCAACGCCTAAGTCGTTATCCATCATAATCCTGTAGAAGAACATTTCTTTTGGTTCACTGTCCACATTGTAGTCCTTCATGAAAGCATGCTACACATTGGACCAACGCATTCCCAAGACTGATCTACAGATCGCCGTTGTAAATCTTTATTAAGTTATCGGCAGCCTTGTGTAGCTCCGATATACTAAAATCCTCTAAATGGTTTAAAAAGCCAAATCGCTTGCAGAAACATTATAGGCTCGAATCCTATCGTTCAGAGATGATGAAAGCTGATCAACCATAGGAATAAAACTTCCTACTCGAAATTGTTCTTTCGGTGGGAACTGGGTATCTGAGGATTTCGCATAATCTAATGGATTGAACGTAACGTTTCTCGATCTCGGGCGTGTTTCAATATATTCATCTGTACCTGATATCTTGCGACAAATTTTAGTAGCATTGAATCGCTGTAGGATGTCGTTCCAAAATTCAGCGTACAGTGAGATTTCAAGACTTCCCATCTTGTTTAAAAGTCTGGTAACCTCAATTTTGATGACGTCTTTCTGTGGTCATAAGATATATTACCAAGGGCTTCTGTAATTTTCTCGTAACCATACACACAAAATCGCAAATCGCTCGGTACAAGTTTTGGATGAAATCGAAAAAGTGAACAGAGTCAGCACAAGAATTAGCTGCTGCTTTATCTACTAAATTCAAAGAATGGCCACAATAAGGAACAAAAACGGACAAATTCTTTTTCTTCAAAATTAGAGCTTGCATCCCATTGTACTTGCCACTCATGTTTGCCGCGTTGTCATACAATTGACGACGATAATCACCAATATCATTACGAGTATGAAAATATTCAGTGATCGTGTTCGCCATAGCAGCACCAGTGTGCCCACAATTTGAAATAAAGGCAAGGAACCTTTCCTTTGGAGCACATCCTTCCATATATCGTAACACCACTGTCAGTTGATCCATGTGTGTAGAATTAACTGATATTGAATAATATTTCGATTTTTTAATTCTTGCTACAATCTCATTCTCCCACTTCCTTTATTTGCGTTATCTTTCAAATGAGTTGAGAGAAATGAGTCGCACTCTGTCAGCAATTCCAAAATACCTAGAAAATTACTCGGTGAACCTCTGAAAGCTAGTACTGGTTCTGCAATAAATTTTATTGCACTAACGACTCGCAATAAACCTTTTCGCTCTGTCTCTTCTCTCGATAAACTCTGATCGATGCGTCCCGGTGTCACACCAAGTTTTGCTAAAATTGTGATAGCTACCAGGTGATTTATTGAATTTTCATATTCAGAAATACATTCAGCTGTATGTTTCCTGTCATTAAATCCATCTCCACTGAGTTGTATTGTCTGAGTTAATACTAACTTACAAGCATAACAGTAAATTTTCCCTTAGTTGAAGAAAAGCAAAGCCAAAAACGATTTGAGATCTCATTATTCTTATTTTTGAGAAGAAACAGATGTTTCGAGCATTTTCGAGTGGAATTTGAATCAGTTTTCTTCTGAAATTCGTCAAAAACTTGTTCATCACAATTCTGGAGACTACTGAAACCTTTATTGGCCCAAAAGGCACTCGTATCGTGCGTGGGTATATCTGGCCAGAGACCAGTATCATTGCCCAAACCATCAATTTTCATTGATGTGGGAATGATAGGTTCTTCAATTATCGATTCTGGTTCTACTCCCGATTCCGCAACTTCAGTATGTGCTCTACTGTCATCTTCTTCAATAACTGGATCATTAGCGACGTCTCGTTCTTCAAGGGGTTTCTTTGTAATAAAAAATGATGTGAGTTTTGGGTTTTAGCGAGAATGTACTCTTCCCTCTTTTCCCGTTCTTCAGCCTTCTTTCTCTTTTGTGAGCAGCTCGCGAAAATTCGAGGAGTCTCGAATCGCCCATGCAAGTACTATGAAAAATAGAAAAGAACATGCAGCTTTCATCGAGCAGAAATGAAATAGGATACGTTCACCAATGAAAATCAACAAGGAATGAAATAATATTTATTTAAAAATATGATCTCACAAAAAGAATTACACAAGTTACTTGGGACAAGTAATTAAAAACGCAGTGTATTAAATTTAAATTTTTTGTCTTTTATTCAACCGTACGAGGACTGTGTGAACAGTCTGAATTTCTTCACGAGACTAAAATTCATCACAAAGATCAAAAACTAAAGTTTCAAATTCTAACTAAGATCTCTATGTTCTCTTTTATTTTACTGCTTTATACAAATGCAGTCATTGTGGATGTTTTAGTTATACCTAGTCGGCACTTTTCTTTCCGCATCAATTTGACAACATGCTTCAAATAATTCTTAGAAAAATAAAATGAAATAATCTAACAAATGACTAAGAGAAAGAAGAACTCAGTTAGAGAACCATGTGAAGAATTGAATATAGATTTTGGATTCCATCACTGAATATAAACTTTATATAGAATGAAAATATCCCTTAGTTGGATACATACTTAATTTTATTGTTATAAAATTTTTTAATCCAAGGTTTGTGGAGGGACCGCGGGCTTCCTCCCCGGTTACCTCGCCGTTTATCCGGCCCAGATTATAGTAGTATCTTAGAAGTAAAAACCATTTAATCCATAGTATATAGTCCTACAACATTTCTCTTTCATTCCTGCATACTTTAGGCTAGCGTCACCTAGCGTATATTAAAAACAAATTGCATTTCACTCGCAATCAGTTGACAGATCTAGCCTTAAAATAACACCAGTTTTGATTGTTAATTTCAAGTGTGTTTAGTGCTCTTTTAATATCTAATAAACTTCAGTCTAATAGAAGGTGAGTGTATAATGTTTTATACCGTAGAGATACTATATCTCGTTATGTTACGCCAAGGTGTAGTAAAACATGTATGTTGTAGAAGTACAACATTATGCAGTTAGCCCTTATTTTTACCACATAATGTTCTATTACATCTACAGTATAAAAAGTACCTAGAGGTTTTACTTATGGCCAGAATTTTCAGAACATAGCTTTGATGATCCTAAATATATTCCACAAACAGATGACGAAGATGTTATTATATCATGTAAGGAAAACCACGATGATGAAAATGAAAAGATAAAAGAAGATGAAAATATTGTCGAAGATGAAAATATTATCAAAGAAGACCAAATTGAAAATCAAGTGAGTACCAAATCATCTAAACCACAGAAGGAGAGACTACCCATTATTTGGAAAAATAAAAACTTGATGTTGAAAGATGTTCAGAAAGCTTTTCGTGGTACTAATTCATTATCTGCTGAATTTCTAGTGCTCAACACACCGTATGAATGTTTTTCACACTTTTTACGAATAAACTGTATACCAATATGATTAAACAATATTGTTTATATGCACAACAAATTGATATTAATAAACCTTTACATTTAACTAGCGCTGAACCTAAGAAGTATTTTGGAATCATTATTATGATGGTTCCTCCTCCAAATCCACTTTTATACTGGAATAGTGACGTTGGTCTAGAAATGATAAGAACCGTTATGCTTTTAAATAGATATGAAAGAATTAAGGCAATTTCTACATTTCAATAATAACGAAATTGATTTGTCACGAGATAGTCCAAATCATGATATAATTCATAGGCTTAGACCACTAGTAGATCATCTGAATGGTCTATATTCCTATATTCTAATTGAAGGGAAACTGTCAATTGATGAGCAATTATGTTTTACAGAAATACGACATTTCATGAAACCTCACAAGTAGGGATTAAAAGTATGCGTTCTGTGTGGTGTGAGTGGTTATGCATATAAGTTCGAAATATATTCGGGACAAGAAAATTACGATTTTATCAGAAATATATCAGAACCAGATCTAGAAGCGTGTGCGAACATTGTTGTTAGACTAGCCAAAATTATACCAAAAAATCTGAGTTACCAATTATTCTTCGATAATTATTGGATCTCTTGGTTTATTTAGAGGAAAATGGAATTTTAAGTCTTGGAACAGTGCGGCGAAATTTAATTCCCAGTTGCAAGTTACCCACAGAAAAAGGCATGAAGAACGATGAAGGAGGAACAAGTTACGAGTTTGTAGCCAACTATAAGAACATAGATATAAGTTCCATTGTGTGGAAGGACAATCGCCTAGTTAATTATTATTTACTTTCGGTGGATCACAGCCAATTACTTCTGTAAATAGATTTGACAGACATTCAAAATCCATCAAACAGATAAGTTGCCCGTACATTATCAATGAGCATAATAAGCATATGGGTGGAGTAGACTTGCTTGATTCCAATATAGCTCGGCACAAAACATTCACCAAGAGAAAGAAATGGTACGTACGTATTTTTTACACCTACTTGATATGACATTGACTAATGCAGGATTCTTTATAGAAGAATTGGCAAAGCAAAACAAGTAATGAAATGGAAAAAATTACATTTTTTCAGTTTCCTATAGAAGTAGCAAAATGTCTGAGCCCAGTTGCGCAAAGTACACTAAACGTGGGCGTCCATCTTTTAGTATAGTAGAAGACACGGTTGCTGTAAGAATAACAAAAGGACCAACTCAGGGCGTCCCTCCTAGAGATGTACGACTAGATCAAATAGGGCACTGGATGACATGGTCTAAGAGAAATAGATGCAAATATTCAAATTGCTCTGGATATTCACAGACAATTTGTGAAAAATGTGGTATGAATTTGTGTTTAAAAAAAACCACTGTTTTCGAAAATTTTATACAGAAGTCTGATTAAAAAAATTACATAACCAATGCATGGTGTTGCATATCTACAACAGTGAGTTTTTGGCAGTTAACGTTGTTAGATTTAAAAATATGTTATTCTGTAATTTTTTACCAATAAAGGAAATTAAAATGTATTTATATATTTTTTTATTGGTTTAAAAAAATCATGCATTAACGGGTTAGTAATAGGGTAGTAGTCAGCCTGAAGTGAATCTTCCATCGCCAGTAGGGCTCTAATTCTTGAATACAGTAGAATAGAACGTTCCCCGGCAATTATTCCCTCGCTTTGTTCCCTCTCGAGTATGAAATGCTACTCTTGGTGAGTAGATGTCGATGATAGAACGCAACCTACAACAGTGGCAAGATTTTCAACCAATCACATGGTGAAACTTCATAAGCAAATAAACTAACCTCATTTATCTTTTCATTGCATTCACGTGTGCAATATCACAAAGTAGTTTGTAATGGAACCGTCGAAAGAAAAATGCGGCAGTATTAATGCTGCTCAAATGCAAGCAATGACGAATTTTGTGTTTGAACACAAGGAAATGTACTTATAAATTTACACCCACTTACACGAAGGATGTAAATAAGAAACTGATTGTGAGGAAGTAACTGGTATATTAAACAGTATACCTGGAGGCGGAAGCAAAGATTTGAAGCACTAGCGTAAGATAAAAACAGTGTTTGTTTGTATGAAATGCATTACGTATGAATGTGTAATTTTAGACTTGGATTGATTTAAAAAGAATACAAAGGCCACGCTCTCTCGGACCAAAAACTATGCGGCAGGTACAGGGGGCCGCCATTAGCCGATATGGATACATCCACCGATATTAAAATATTAGAAAATATTATCCCCTGTGTGTGTGTGTGTGCTCTTGTTATATTATTCTAGTTATTATTCTATAATGGTATTTGTAAAATGTATTATTTATTTTGCACAAATAAACCTGAATCGCCGAAAAGGTAAAAACTATTACGTGCATCTCGGCGGTACATCGCTTCCATTACTTGCGATACCGCAAATGTTTCCAAATATAAGCATCATGAGTGCTCCCTGGAAACCCAGCACACTCGAGGTATACCTATTGCCAATTAATAGGAACTATAAGATTAAGGTTATTACCAATTGAACATTCAAGGAATGATAGTCCTTCCTATTAATGTAGGATCTTTTATTTTTTTTTTTTTATGATTGTGAACCTGAACAGGCTAAATTAGGCCTATCGTGCTAAAGCACCCAGGAACACTTAGGAGGATGGATAGAGGGATAATGAATTGCCAATAGATGCCTATGAACAGCCACCTTAAATTTTCTCATATCATAAGTGAGAGGAAAACATGAACTAGGGAGATCATTCCAGAATTTAGAAGCCGTGTAGAAAAATGTGGATTGCGCCCGTTTGGTACGACAAGTGGAGATTTGTACTGCATACTGATGATGTAAATGAGCGAACCGAGTGTTTCTCGAAAAGATAGCCCGAGATGGTATCAAAGAATATAATTCAGCAGCACAATAGCCGTTGTAATAACGATAATACAAAGATAGAACTGAAACCATCCTTCTATGCTCAAGGGACTGTATGTGAGAAGTTATGGACGGGTCATTTATAAACCTAATCGCTCTCTTTTGAATACGATCAACGATATCGAGAGCGTATTGGGGAGCACTAACCCAGAGGTGAGAATTATATTCCAGATGAGGCCGAATTTGGGCCTTATACAGCAGAAGGAGTTGTCGAGAGGTAAAGTACTGCTTAGATCTGTACAAAAAGCCTATTTTACGAGCAGCTGTTTTGGTAGCTGACAGAAGATGGTCAATCCATGAGAGATTTGAAGATACAGTCATACCCAACAGAGTAATAGAGTCTGAAAACTTAAGAACTGAGCCATTCATACTTAGAACAGGAAATGATCGATCTTTTTTGGCGGACATAAGGCAACGCTGAGTTTTGTTAGCATTAAATTTAACTAGATTATTGCTTCCCCATTCGAGAATACGTTGAATGTCTTTGTTGATTGAATTTGCCATTTCAGCTTAATTTCTTGATTTGACATAGAAGGTGGATTATCACTATGAGTAGACTGAGATGAACTACAGCGAAGAGTGCTATCGTCAGCAAAGCAATGGATGGGGTTAGTTGTTGAAGAAATAAGGTCATTTATGTACAGTAGAAAAAGTGTAGGCGCTATAACGGATCCCTGTGGTACGCCTGCGTTAATGCTAACTTCTTTTGAAAAAAAGCCATCAACTACGACACGTATTCGTCTTTTATCAAGGAAACTAGAAACCCAGTTGATGAGCATATCATTTAACCCAAACGAGGTGAGTTTGGCAAGTAAACACTTATGCCAAATTTGGTCAAATGCCTTTGAGATATCTAAAGCGACTACAACTGTTTCACCGGACTGCTCTAGTGTATTGTTCCAAACTTGGTTCACATATGAAAGAAGATCGCCTGTTGAACGACTTTGCCTAAACCCATATTGGTGGTCACCAAGGAGTTTGTTAGTTTCAAGGAACGTGAGTAGTTGCTGATTGATTGCTTTTTCCATGATTTTAGACAAAATGGAAGTGATGGCAATTGGTCGGTAATTTGAGAGATCGGTTTTATCGCCTTTTTTGTGAATAGGTTGAACATTTGCTAACTTCCATGATGAAGGGAATTCCCCAGAAGACATAGAGATCGTATAGAGCTTAGATAGGACTGGTACTAGTTAGGGGGAACATTTCTTTAAGACAATAGCTGGGATACCGTCTGGGCCAGTCGCCTTATTGACATCAAGCCTACTGATGATCGATTCCAAGAGCTTGTACCGAAAATAAATTGGTTTCATAGCGTATGAAGAAGAGTTGACTAGGGGCACATCTTTTCCAGAATCATTGAGACACGAGTTTGATGCAAAGAAATCCACAAAAACGTTGGCTTTGTCTACAGAATCAGCAAATACCGATCCGTCAATAGACGTCAGGGGGTGAAATGAAGATGTTCCAAAGTTTTTACTAATGGCTTTAGCTAAAGACCAAAATTTACGACTGCCTAAAGGAGATGTAGCTAGTTCATTGCATTTTCGTTGTTCGAACAACTGTTTAGTTTTAGTGATGACACTTTTGCTGATATTTCTAGCACCAACGTATTCCACATGACTGTCGACCGATTTATTAGATTTCCATTTAATGTAACATTTATTTTTAAAGATATTGCATCAGCACAAGCTTTATTGAACCAGGGTTGGGAACCTGAATGACCTATACGGTACTGTTTTTTGGGAATGTATAACTCCATTCCCATGAGGATGACTTCAGATACTGAAAGAGCGATGTCCGAAGAAGAGGACGACTTCATGTTGCATCTTCCGTGAAAGGGGCAGTTATTGCAATGTGGGTACGGTCGATGCAACCGATTACACCCGGAGAATGATACTTATCACAAAACCAAAAATAAATAAAAATATAAAGATATAGCTACACATTAGATTAGATGTCGAAGATGATCACCTGCGCCTCAAACAATCAAATTCCGTACGATTTCGAGGAAAATGCATCCAGGTGTTAAATACCTCTGGGGAATTTAGGGCACACACACTTTGGAAATGCATCTACTCATGCTGGGTTCACTTACACCAACATACTCATTGGACCCTATCGGTCCTTGATAACTTCCGGTGTCCAGTTATCGTATTGTAGCAAGCACCTTAAAACGTATTATATGAGAAAAACGATATTCAGTAAATTTCTATTCACCTTTGTTTCTACAGTTGAAGCTGACCTACTAATAGGCTATTGTAAGTAAGGCGTTAATGTATCAATGGCTTAGTTAACCTAAACAATTTTACAAATTTGTGATCGGACAATAGGAAAGGATTTTTTCTAATAGAGACTTCTCTTTCAAATTGTAGCTCCTCTTCCGCATTTTGAATATTGTTGATTATTTTATCCCACAAAATGACATCTTTCAACTCCATTATGAAAAGAACCTCCTGGGAAATTTGGAATAAAGGTAAATGTAAACAACACATATCCGCTTTTTAAATGTTTATAGCAAAATATACACGTTATATGTGTGTGTTCCGTGCCAAACTCCCTTCTAATTTTCAAGAGAACAGCTTTGGTCCTCGGGGAGTCGCCAAGGAGTAGAAGGAATAGTCAGGATATAAGAAATATCTTATTGGAAATTGAATGTATTAAAACACATAAAGACGCGAGATATATAAACAGAATTTTGGGGGTGCGAACGAAGTAGTCTTCATTTAACATCAACGCCACACTGTTGATAATCGGATCCGTGGCCATTTTGAATTGACCTGTAAAATTTTAAAATTATTAAAATTTCACATTTGAAATTGTTTGCTACCAATTAGCAAATATAAGGTCATTTAAATCTATAGTGATCGTATACAAAATTTAAAAAGGACTCAAGGTCATATAAAGAGATCTGGCCAAAATGATAAGTATTGGGTGATGCATTAAATTTAACTGTGAATATTTTTGTGCTAAACTTAAACTCCTACTGTATGTCTAATTACTACTGTTATTTCAACATTGTATAATTATACATTTTCATAATCTTTTAGCCCAAAAATTTCTGAAACATCCGAGCAACAAATTATATTTTAAGGTAACAAAAGGGAACCAAATTATAATATATCAATCATCCTGTTAGTTCGTTGTATGGCTTTTCCGATTTTCATAAAGTATAAGGCAAAAATATTATGAAAAATACGACTAACAAATTTTATTTTAGGGCTGCAAAGTAGCACCAAATTACGGTACACAAATGATTTCGATACAATTGTTAGCTAAGTACTTGTACGTTGACTGCGCTAGGTTAAACGAGCACAACCCTTAATTTTCTGTTAATGATAGACGCACCAAATTATGGTATAGATTTAAAATGTGTTGCAATGACTATACTAACTTTAGTTGCGTTTTGACAGCAAACATGAACAAACGTATAGCAAAGGCACGTGCTCACCACATCAGGTTTTTTCTTTAGCGAAATAGAAACTACTAATTAAAACTAACAAAAACGTTAATGTTTTTTCCGCAAAATTAGATGTAATTATATGCAAGTTCTTATATGCACAATAAAAATGGAACCGTTATTACTAAAAAACTACGAATGAGTCATAAATAATGGGTTAGTATGATGTAATTTCATCCCTAGTGCAAGCTAGTCTCACTACTAATGCTTCTACGTTTTGTTTTATACTGTAACTCAGAATGATTTAATTCTCGTTAAGAATAAAACAAAAATAGAAGCGAAAGTAATCAAATTACAATGCAAAATTTGAGAAAATAAAAACTTTCATGATTTACTTTATTAATAAAAAATACAGAAACGTGTTAAGCAATTTGGTTCCGTAAAACAGAAAATTACTAGCAAATACTAGCTGCAGTTGCTATGAAAACGTTTAAAGCATGTAATAGTACATTTCAGACCTAGGCAAGAGAGTACTATTTTGCAGACCGAGGTCTGTAATGTGAGGTCTGCAATAGTACTTTTTACCGAGGTTAGAATACTATTTTTCTCCCGGCCGGTCTCTTTATGGTATAATTATACATATTAGAAATTAAAGCAAATAATAGTAATTGCAAGAGTAAATAGGAATTGGTCCCTCTAAGGAATAATTTTTGTTTAATCGGCTTACTATTTTATTAGAAACTAGCCGTGAGCTCGATGGTCAATTTTTATGCGTATTTCGTACTTTTATTTTCAGATCGCTCCGTGACATTTCCCTTTTGATAAATCAGTCAAAACGTACTTTTTATTAGGTACTTACTATCGAAATTTTTCCGAAGCCTAAATAAAAACTCCCACATTTCTAACTTCAAAAATGAGGTACTTCCCATACAAATTTATGTCCCTTATTTTACCTTCTTAGGGGATGAATTTCCAAAAACGCTGATTCAACTGACTTTTATTTATAAACAGAAGCCTAAATACCAATTTCCATATTTCTAACTTCAAAAACGACTAACTTTCATCTCCCATTTAACCCCTTAGGGGACGAATTTTCAGAAATCCTTTCTCAGTGCTCTCCTACGTTATATAAGGGAATCATGTGAAAAATTTCATGCTTGTAGTCCCATTAGGCTGTGCGTTGTCTGTCAGTCAGTTGTTAAGAGTTTTATTCAGTAGACGAGCACCAACGTGCGCGCTGCACACGTTTGTGGCGTTTCCGCGTATCACCAGCTTGGCCGATGGGGGAGAAACTCCACAGATCCGGGTCTTTGGGGGACAAATATGCCAAATTTCAGCTTAATCGGTCATACCCTAAAGCGCTCGCTACGCGCGCTTGCGGCGCTACCTCGTCCGATCGGAGCCAAACTCGTAAAACGCAGATCCGAGTGTTAGGGGAACATATGTGCTCAATCAGTCACACCCTGTGGGAGGACTTCGAGTTAGCACATACAGACGTACATACAGAATAGGCGAATTATATTGCTGGATGGATTTAGAAAAATAAAAATCGTTAAAATTGAAGCATTATCAAGTGTGTAAATTGAGTATCAGGCTGAGTGTGTTTTGTTTTGTATCAAAACAGCCTGGCAGCTTAAAATGTCAAAGGAGGAAGTAATACCCTGTATGCCTCCTGAACCCCGCTCGGCCACAGTTGTAAATTTATTGCCCGCGACCTCTGAGAGCAGATACAGTAAAACACACCAATTTCAAAAAAAATTGTAATGAGAAAAATGTGACCAAACTAAGTGAAAACGTTATATTAGCCTACTTTAAACAAAAATCTTTAATCTATGAATCATCCACACTTTGGTCATTTTATTCGATGTCAATTCGAATTCAATACATTTTTGAAAGAAGCGCCAGATACAGCAGCTATTGCCATAAAAGTAAGTACACATAGTCAGTTTTTAATATACTTATTCGTGTTTAAATTATAGGCTGCTTCATTTATGGGTGTTGTGGGACTTGTAGAGGTGACGAGCTTACAACAATCCGTATCCAGGATTTGAAGGTAAATGATGACATTGCTGTTGTCAACATCCTCGGCTGAAAAACTGGGGTTACTATGAAGTTCGTTATCATTGTACCGAACTGGATTTGCACTCTTAAAAGGTATCTTACAATGCGACCTCCAGAGTAACGTTTATTTTAGGCATACGATATAGCAAGGTAAAAAAGCAGCCAACACCTTGAATTTTTGAAATTTGAAAATCTTCCATACTGGACATTGCTTCCGTAGAACGTCCTCAACCGCACTTACTTTGCGTGGTGGTAATATTTTAGATCTGAAGCGTCACGGGGGCTGGAGATCGTCAAATGGAGAAAATAAAAATAGCTAAAATGGTACAATCCTCAGAACCAGGCCCATCTTTGTCATCGACATCCACAATTATTTCTGACATACTTGATGCTCCTCCACAAGAAAGTTCTACATATTTAAACCAAATTAATGAATTAAATTCTGAAGTTCACATATCCTTTAATATTTTAAAAACTGGAATTACATTGCAAAATTGTACAAAAAGTAACATTCAATTTCATTTTAATTCACAATAATGTCAATTACCTTCTGCTCCTTTTAGATGTAAGGTTTTTGTTTGAACTATTTGTTTACTTCGTTGTTTTGAACTAATGAGGTTCTTGAAGGGCTGTTTTCGATTATGCGAATGTTTGTTTCACTTTAATTTACTATCTATTTCTCGCGAACACGCTATTTAAGGTTAGGTTTTGTTTCGCAAGTTATGTACAAGCGGCAGCGGTCTAAAACAATAAAATTAGTTATTAAATATGCAGTTAATACTTTAATTCAATCTTACCTTCCGTAAATTTCTCTGGAAGTCCATCTAACTTCATATTGGATACAAACGAAATGTAGGTCAGAATTCAGAATTGTCATTTGTTAACTGTCACATTGTTGGTACAGTTGTCAGCATAAGAAAAATATCAATTCCTTTACACACCTAGGTGTGCAAAATGAGACCTTCAAGCCTCAAATGAAGTGAGCAATGCCTACTTTTCTAACCGGCCGGGAGAAAAATATTTTAAACACACCTTTCATCGAACATGTTAGGTAAAATTTATGTATAAACGATACATCAAATGAAAAAAAAACAAATTTAAACTAGCATCATTAGATTTGATTTCGCACCTACTGTTGTATGTACGTCATAACACGTAATAATTTTACGTAATATATAATTTTCCTGTTGACTTCTACAGAATTGTGTCTGTCATTAACAGTACTTAAGTACATATTTTTATGACATTTTAATCATTCAATAGATAAAAAGAAGTAAGAAAAACAGCATGAGAAATCAAACAACCCACACTCTCGGCATGAAGTATAAGAGTCCAATTTTCAAAAACATCATTTTAAATTACATTAGTGTTAGTAAAATACAGTTATTAAAGAAATTAATGAATAGTATTTAAAATTAATAATAATGGCAATACCAAATATTCTAAGTATAATGTTTATAAATAGCGAACAAGCTGCATTATAAAAAACTTAATTACATGACATCGAGTGTCGAGAGACTTAAAAACCATCCTCTGTAAATACAATTATTAGCAATTAGGACATCAATGTAATCATTTTTGCACATCTTAACGTTCATATGTAATAATACCAGCAACAAATCAAAAAAAAATATTCTGTAAAATATAATTTAGAAAAATAGCGTGGATTCAAAAAGGTTCGTTTAAATATTGAACTCCCACGTTCACTGCGTGATTTCCAATCATTTAAGAAGTTGTAAAGCTAATAGAACCGCAAAACTATATTTAAAAGTCTCACATTATTTAAATTATTAGGTATAACTTTAAAGATCAGAATGAAAATTATAGATTATTATCTTCTTACTTTCAAGCGTTTCGATATGTACCAATTTACGTAAATTTTAAAAGTGAAAGATCGAAATTACTCGTAAAATTTGCGTTTGCTTGTTTGAGGAGATTGATTTCAATTGGCTATGCTCAAATATAGATGACCTTTACTAAAAAACAAACCATCACAATAATATGGCAAACCTTAAATTTTGGAAAACGAAAATAATCCAGCCATATATACATACATACATAACAAAATAAAAAGGACGTGTGACAAATGGAAACAAATGATAGTTCACCTATCATACCATGGAAGGGTGGCACTAATAAATCGGTTCATTGCACCCCAAATGTGGTACTCGCTACAAGTACTCCTTTCAGCGAGAAAGACTTGAAACCCCTGCAAAACATTTTAATAAAATCGTTTTGGGCAGGAAGGAAACACTGGACCACCACAAAACACCTATGCTTACCAAAGACGATGGGGGGATTAGGATTGGTAATCCTCGAAGCCAAAATGAAAATGTTTAGATTGGTCACAGCTAAACCATACCTCATGGAACAAGAGGACACAAGTTGGAAGTGCCTTTTCGACTATGAACTGCGACAGAATAGACCGGGAAATCTAGCATGGGAGAACTTCATACTAGAGGGAGAATCATTTACATGTAGATACACAAGCAGCTTTCAAAAGCAAGAGCTACAAGCGAGCAAAATATTAAACGTAAGCATCGACAACTACCCGCTAACAGCTCAATAGGTGCTGGCCATTACTTTAACTCCCACAACGCTAACAAAAAATGTTAAATTACCTCCCATATGGAAAATATGGCTATCAAAGGCTTGGAGATATTAACGACCAAAGAAAATTGCAACCCCTTCCGGAAAAAATAAGAAAAACGCTTCAAAATAGCAAACAGCTGACATACAAACAGGTTACAGACACATATTCGAGCAAAATGAGATACCAAGTACCACATTACAAACCAACAATATATATATATATATATATATATATATATATATATAACCTGCGGATAGGAAAAGGTGCCATTACTCGACATAAGCAAGCATGAAAAGGTAGTGCTAAACGCTTTTCGTAGCAAAATATACCAAGCTCAGCAAGCACTCCAATATAGTGTTACAAATAATACAGTTAAATGGGATACCTTCAACCAGCATCCCACCCTAGGAAAAGAAAGCCCCATCGCATGGATATTTGCAAAAGGACAGCTTACCGACGATATTTTTTTAAAAAGATGCGGGTATAACAACACTGGCCTGTGCACGGACTGCAACAGCAACGTAGCTCACATTATGCTGAATTACAAAAAGGCAACCTCTATATGGAAAGGAGCAGAGAGATTGTACCAAAAACTAACTAGACAGAACCTACTAGAAAACGATATCGTGGGAGGGGTGGGAAAGCAAATTAAAATTAACGAAATAGCGAACTACTTATTAAACACAGCAAAAGCCTCTATATACAGAATATACATAGCTGAAAGAAAAGAAAAGAGAACAGTTAAAAACCCAAAAGCGTATTGGATGGAAGGAATCAAAGGGAGAATAATGAGAGAATTTATCCAATATGAAAGCAAAACAATCTCAAAAATTTTGAAAAAGTGTGGTGTGCTGATAATGCGATGTGCTGTATAAGCAAAGACGATGAATTATTTCTTAGATTGTGGCTCTATTGACACATAATGAAAAAATGTTAACTTATTTTTTGGAAAAAAGCTACTTTTTCTAAATGAATATTGTAAAGGTGCCATTCTACATTTATGTACATGTATCAAACATTAATGAATAAAAAACTGAAAGTCAAAAAAAAAACATACATAAAAATTTGTAAGAATTCTTTACAACATCTTTAACAATTCTTACAAATATTACTACTGACGAAGATAACTGTAAGTGTTATCGAAACGTTTAGATTGTATACATAAAAATGTCTTGTGTGTACATCATACAAGCTTTCAACACACAAGCTGGAAAGTCAATGAAATGGAATATTAAAATTATTTGGTTAACTAGGCAACCTCTTGTAATACGTTAATAATGAAAATAAGTATAAAGGACACAGTTTGGCTTGTTGTTGAATGAGAGTGTAGCGCAATCAAAACTTTGTTAAAATTATAAATGTGACGGTAAATGATTTTGTGGTGAATTAAGAGAGATATGTATGTGTGGGGAGGACTTGTTTACTGATGCTGAGATCTCGACCAATTTAACAAGATGATAAAGGTGTTGATTATGTGGATCTGGTGATCGTACAACTAAGTAGTTGAATGTACAAAAGTTCACTGTTTAGAACGAATATTATAGTTGTCTTAGTAGACGTTATTATGTATTTGAATTATTTCGTTTGATAATTTAAATGAATAAAGAACCGAATTATTTGTTCCGTTAACCTGGTGTTATTGTCTCTTCCAGTTTCACCAATGTGGACTTTACCACACGAGCACGGTACTTCGTAAACACCGCATGAATGTAATGGTATCTGCTTTTGTAAGCTACTTTTATATCATGCGTTTGTAATATTTTACAATATCTTATTCGTTGTGTTCGCAAGGAAAGGTAAAATGGCAAACTTATATGAAGATGTAGATTTATCATCCGTTGGCGTCGTTTATGTTGGTTGAAATGACTTTTTAATTTGTTGTTTGTTGAAGCTATTATTTATGAATATCTTTTCAAGATAGTTTAATTAATGTTGTGGTTTATCTTAATGACAATCTGTTTGGCACGGTTGTGCAAAGTTTTTATCGTACTGAACCTTTGTGCTGGATGATGGTGTGATAAAGCAATAAATACAGTGATCTGTATGAGTTGGCTTACGATATACAGAATTTTTAGGCTTCCAGCTAGTTTTCTTTCAATTAGCAGATCATGGAATGGAAGACAACAATCTTTGTCTTTTTCTATAGTAAACTTAATATTTGTATGCTTGGTTAAATGATTTAGGAACACCATTAATTCTTTTTCCTCAAAAATATCATCAACGTATCTATGCCAAAGTTTTCTTTTCTTAGTTGTATTATTAAGAGCCTATTCTTCGAAATGTAATACAATTTGCAATCAATGGTGAAATTGGAGATCCCATGCCTACTCCATCTAAATGTTGCTGATACTCGCCATTAAATAAGAAGAAATATAAGTGTAGCAAAAGTTTATAGTACAACCACCTATTCACCGCTTTGCAACAAATAAGAGGCTAAAACAAACATTCCACTGCTAAATTTTCAACTTTGATCTGATGTAATCAATGCTATAATGAAATCCTGTTGCTTCTAACCGTGTGCGAGATTCTGGCAGCAATGTACATTATAGTAATATTCAATATTTGTCAAAATTAAATGACAGGTTAAATTAAATCTCAAAATGGGGACAGTTTTGTACATATTCTGATGAATCTACTTGACATTATATTAAAGCGGAGAAAACCTGCATATCAGGATCCGTCCAACCGTACGCCCTTCATGCAGTTATGTATGAAATATGTTCTTTTTTTGCATTGTTCTCTATTTTCTTAAATGAGGGGAGGGGGGAGAGGTAAATCTTCAATTGACAAAAGGCCATAACTACTTTTAACTTAATCGATTTTTATAAACTGAGTCTCGTTTGAGAGAGGCTTCTCGGGTGCTTCTAATCAAATATTAACATTATTATAATAATTAATATTAGTCAATTGCTTTGGTATGTGTGAATCCTTGCGGTATTGCAGGCTCGCATTCCATTAACATAAGTAATTTGATTGTAATCTCATTAAATTTAGAATTTACATCAGTTCTACATACATAAAGACAAAATTTACATCGATTGGGGCTTGAACCTTGATGGCGCAGTTGGTTAGCGCGGTACTCTAGCAAAGTACAGGTCGTAGGTTCAAATCCTACTCGAGGTAAACTTTTTATTTATGTATTTAATAAAATTAATAATAATTTTTAATTAAATATTAACATTGTTTTGTTCTAGTCGGTAAATGACATTTTGTGACAAAAGTCGTAAATTTTTGCAAATTTCTCGAAAATTCTAAATGTAAGGGTATAATTATTTTTAACTCGCGAAAAAGAGCGTAAAAAAACACATAAATTTGTGAAAACCGCAAGTCGATATATTCCTTCGTTACACAGATATGAAAAAAATAAATGTAAAAATATATTTTACAAGTAACAGAATTAGAGAGCAAGTATAACTGTCATTAATTATTAAAATTTACTACTTATTAAGCTATTCAAACAAGGGAATAAAATTTAATATACTAAATGTCCTCTGGGGGGGACCGATGATAGAGAAGAATGGTGTGCAACAGCCCCAATACTGAAGAACTAATGACGCCGTAAATGTTCAAAAGGTTACCCGTAGTGTTCAATACAGAGCTGCAATCTATCACGCATAGACAGAATAGCAATCTAATAAAAACAAGTAGGTCTGGAAATGCCAAAAATAACAGAAAACACTAGCCACTTTAAATATTACTTAGCTTCAAAATAATAGCTTATTAAAGTGTTTCGTATTTGATTAACGAACCGTTGATTTCAAAATGCCGTTAACAAATGAAATAACAGTTGATATGACTGCTGTATATTTTGAATGCATGAAGAAAATTATGCTGCGCGGTATCAAAAAAAAAACAAACTGGACCTTTGGCAGTCCCCGACGATTCCATAAAAAATCATAAAACTGGACATTTAAAACATCAACAGAAAACGAATATTTCTCAAAAAACAAATTTACTACTCTAGGTATTATTGCATATGGATGAAAACCGCCTTCTTTCTCAAAACAGACAATTTGTCAATTTAGGAGAATAAAATGCAACCTTGGTAAATAATAATCATTTCTTAGCGAAGGTATCCGTCATAAACCTTAGTATGCTGTGAAAACAAAATTGGAAGCAAAACGTCAAAATATTAAAACATTTTCATTTAATATCGGTGTCATTTAGTTGCTATTATTCAAAGCTTGTTCTTGGTTTTCCAAATCACATTGGTACCATTTCGTGTTATTGTTCGAGTTTTTTGTGATGTTTGAGGTTTTCTTGTTGTTCGCGTTGCGTTGTCTTTTAGTGTTACAAAACATTTTATATCAACGAAGGGTTATTTGACACGATAGGTTGCTTCAAAGGTACCAAGATCCTTGGTGTGTAAGTTGTTGGGCGAATTATCGGCCTATTTTTTTTTAATAACCAACCAAATGTGGCAATTACTTAAAGTGTTTAAGAGAGGAATTACCGACCTTGTTAGAGGAAGTGCCCCCTGAAATTCGACAACGAATGCTGTTCTAGCACGTTGGCTGTCCAGCTCACTTCGCGGTAAATATTCGGGAATCTTTAGATGCCAACTACTCTGGTAGATGGATAGGACGATTTACCTGTTAGTATTTTTTTTGCTATGTTGTCCATTGACAGTTCCCGTGATATAGCCGGGGTCCATTCTTAGTTGGCCACACGGTACATAATTCAATCGACTACGTTTTTACTACAATTTTCTCCGAAATTGTGTATACTTTGTTATGTTTAAGATATAACTGTTAACCAAAATTTAAAATAAGATTAAATTGTGGTAAACAGTAAGGATGTCTTACCTAAGGAGGATTTGTTGATAAGTTATTACATACGAAAATGTAAGCTTTTACCATTGTTACACATATTTAAAATACTTGGTGTATTTATGTATTTATATTTTACACAAATCTATACGTTTCGATAACACTTACAGTTATCGTCCTCAGTAGTAGTAAAGTCTTTTATAATTATGTTCACTTTTCCATTTTTCATAAATTTGTTCTAACACCTGTTAACATTCGTACTTGCTTTCAAATTTGAGAATTTCTCATGCCTGTTGGCAGGCAACACACTTTACAGGTAATCACATGTCCGGAATACGTTGCGACGCCGCTCAAAATAATTGATGTTTACGCCACAATTTAAAAGTTTCGATAAAGACAAAAATTTTTATTTGGTAATATATGGAAAGGTATCATGTGATCTTTCTTATTGGTGGTCGTGACGCGTTTAAGACGCATTGAGAAAATTATCTGCAATTGTTAAAAACTTATAGGTATTGCAGTTACATTCAGCATTGCGCTGGTTTTGTCTCAAATATGTGCTTACCAACTAAACAATTCAGTTTTTTGTTTATTACGGATACAAAAGGTGACCTCTGTACTTTTGTAAATTGAAATTTTTATACAGCGTGATCAATGTTACACTTTAATATTTGCTTACCGAGCATGTTTGATTTGTGTTTTGTGTTTCTTACTTCATATGTACAAACGTATACGCTTTATAATAAAAGTTATTATAATAAGAAAGCTATTAGATGTTAATGAGTGTGAGTAAAGCGGCCTTCAGCCACAAAGATTATACTTACTGTTTAGTGAATCATTTTGCAATTATATGGATCCTAACTTATGCTTTTTATCTTTGCTCGCGGTAGTCGTAGTAAATGACCTACTTTTTTTTGTGTTGCTTGGAAGCTTATGGCTTACGATTTATCCATTCCTTTTAAATTTTTTTTAATCGCAGCGGTAGGCATCTGGCTGTTATGCGTTTGGTGTAATTATATTGAATTATTTTCTTTTCGGTTGAGTTAAACCATAAGACTGTCACGTAGTCGTGATTTTAACGAGTATTTGTGATTAGTTTCGAAACTGTAAGTTATTCATTAATACCGGACATCTGAAATCTATTGTAGTTCAAGGAAATGAACGTGATAACACATACATTTTGGAAGCTTTTATATTATAACTCTTTTCTTTACGATTTGAAGGTATTTAAAACTATTGCAAATAGTCATCGCATTTAGAATCCTTTTGGGAACGAAATAAAGTTTTCGGTTTGTTTATCAAGTTTATATTGGAGTTTTAAATTCAAATTTGGTTTTAGGCATTGATATCGATAGATAGTGGAATTCCCTTTACTGTGCAAGTTGAGAGTTCCATTGTAAATAAGAGTTCGTATTTTTGTAAATTTTGTCAATCATAATAATTATTGTCGTTGCAAAACTGTATGTCGTATTAAAATTGTTATTTGGTCTTTACACAAAGAGTTTCGCCTTTAAATACGAGATTTTAAGGATCCGTGTAGAGAAGACATCATCAACGTTTGGGATATCGATTACAACGTTAAACGGCAGCTTGTTTTTATGATGCAATTTTTCAGTTCGGCTTATGAATTTCAATTCGTTTTGACGCAATTTAAGAGTTAAGAAATAAATGGTTATGATTGGTAGAGGGAGATAAAATACAATGTGGTGAAAAGTAATAGATGTGTGTTCAGTTTTAGTTCTGATGCGGTAGTTCCACCAAACACGCGGTTAGATATCGTAAAGTGTCGTTTGTCCAGAAGGGCATCTTCAAGAATCCTACAAGAAAGGGGTTAAGTGTTAAAATCCAGTGCTTTTCCTTATACTTAGTGAAGTAAAGTCGCAGTTTTTTTTGACGGCGGAATTTAAAGCGTCCCTTCCGAAACGTACAGATCTTCGGGCTCACAGCTCGCAAATAACTACAGAACACGTTGTATATAAACCGCTTAATTAGTTCGTGTAACATTAAGTTTCGCAATTATATTAACCAAAGTGGTGCAGCAAACAAAGAATCCGCACTGACTTATCCAGCTTTCCAAATTATTACGGTGAATTTGGCTAAAAACATTTAACAGTAGCTACGGTCTCGAGACGGCCGCAGGAGGTTCACCGTCACCGTTTAGTAACCTGGGGAGATCATCATCACACCCCACTCAGTAGGCAATATAAAGAAAAGGAGAGAATTCAGGAGGGTCATGATGTGCAACTAAGAATTAATATAAACAATATCATTCATTTACTAGTGCTGCTTATTGTCAAAATAAAACACAGAAAAGTGTTTGTTTATTATACATATATATATATATATATATATATATATATATATATATATATATATATATATATCGAACGAATGAATATGTTTTTAGCAAGCGTATTTGAACCATTCGGTTTATGAAACATATCCATCGGCGGTCCAATTAGTGTTACATTGTACATTAAGTATCTTTTTCGTTTGTACAATATTTAAGAAGTTATGTGTTACTAAATTTGTAGACGTTCTAAACCTTCAGGTTACAAATAATTACAATTATGTTGCTTTAATTTACGAAAGGGTTAATGGTCTTGCAAGAACCTCTCCCCATTTCATGACAGTAATTTACGAAATTTATACCACTATTGTGTTTATCTATACCGAACCGATGTGTTTATTTATAATATATGTATAGGTTAATGAACTAGAAGTCTTTTCATTTAAGCTGTAACCCCGCTTCTTTATCTGCCGGTAGATTTAAATTAGTACAAAATTTTATGAAGAGGAGCTCTTTGTGCTACGCCAAGATCAATCGTTTTTTTGGTATTTACTTGCGAAGGACGTATATTTTTCAAGATTCTTTGGTCGGTAACGTAAGAATTTGAGAGAGAATATATTTTTAAGTAACTTAATTAATTTAATCTGGCTAATGTAATTTTTTTTAAGATATTTTTAAACTTAACGTAACATGTAACGAAAGATTCGTTTATGCATAATTTTGATAGTTTTGTTCTAGCAATGAGTTGATCAAATTTCAATTGGCTATAAATTGGATTAAATTTTTTGTTTCTTTTTTTAACGTATAATTCTAAGATATAACGTAGAGTACTGATAAAGTGGAGATCGTAGAACGATCGATTGAGTTATTTGAAGCACGATATTACATTACGACCTCGTGCACATAGAATTTGGTAGCCTTTCTGGTGTAGTAATTAGGCATCTCAACCTCGATTGTGATAATTTCAAATGCACTGGCGCCCTTTCCTGTTTCTGTCAACCCCCCTATCGTGACGTATGTACAAAAATCTTTCCTAAAACACGCAGAATTAGGTCAAAATACAACCACCCTAACCTCTGAGCACCGGCACCCTTCCCCTTTATCTGTTGCCCTATTCCTACTGCCATTTTATAACGTAACAAGATTCAAGTTATAAGGAAAGCTCTTCCTAGAACCAGTTCAATTATTTATTGTACTTTTGCTATGTATTTTTATTTAGCTGGATGTCGGACAGAGCGAAAAAATTCCATTTGTTGCAATTTGCGATTAAATTTTTTTCAGTTTCAGGGGTAAGCACTGAAAAGGAAGGTAAGTGAGGTACTGTTGTGACGATTTGCTAAATCATTGTGTTGGGATAAAAGTTTCATTTTCTTTATTTGAGTTGTTTGCTAAAAAATAGATATTCATGTTTACGATATCGGTTGTTTTAATATTACCATCCGACATATTTGAGTTTATAGATTTTTTTTAAAGAAAATAGTTTTGTGTATTCGAGGGTTGGGTTAGTTTTGTAAAAAAATACACCATGTTGTGTTAAACTACCAGTATTTGTTTTCTTATTACTAAGGATTAGGATTTGATTCCTATTCGGACCTGTCGTCTTCCTGAACTGCGTTCATCATATTTATTTTAATTGTTGCTGTATAGTGGCCCCTTTCTTGGTTTGAGAGCATTACAAATATGGTGGTGGTGCCTTTTTATAATTTTGTGTGTTTCTACGCCAGCCACACGCCCACGCATCCAAGTGCTTCGATCGATCGACCGAGCACCGGCGATCTTATTAGTTGTTACGGCACACCTATTATTTTTTTTTTTGGGTGCTAGTACCTTTGTGCACGTAACGCACCTTAAACAATTCTAAAAGGTTTTACTACTACTGAGGACGATAATAGTAAGTGTAGATTTGTGTAAAATATAAATACAAAAAAGCTAACCATTTTAGTTATTACATACATTTAAAATGCAAAAATTATAATAATAAATGAGTATCCACACAAAAAATTATGCCCAATGTAAAATATCATTACATAATTAACTATTTTTATAATAATCAATCAGTAAAATTATATTTAGTGAAATCACGTTCACATTTAGTTTTTAAATGAAAACGTCATTAACTAATACCAGTCATTAAAGTTTTTAGGAACTAAAAAAATTGTAACTACATTTTTTATTTGAATAGTGATTATTTTTAAACAATTAATTAGAAAAAGTATCCAGTAAACAAAGCATTTAAAACGAAAATGTGAAGTTTATAAGAAACCATTAACGGAGCTACTTTCAGTTTAAACTTAATTTTGCTTTTTAGAACTCATTGTTTAAGTTTGTCGATGACAAATAATTTGAATTGCTTTCTACACATTAAAAAGGCAATCGCATGTTGGTTCCCACGTCAAACTTTTAACAATACAACGATAACAGTATTAGTTCGTAAATGAGAAAGACTAATACTAATAGTTTCATTGTCAATAGATCTTTCTAAAAGATCAATAGATCCTTATAAGGATCACGACTACCGATTGCAACTCACCATCGGCAATAGTAAGTAGGTCAAAAAGACCTTGATTCCGCACAATTACGTAACCCGTAATTCTAGCGCCACTGTATATGTTAAAAGGAAAGTAAAAACTATACTTATCTTGTTTAATGAACCAGATCATTTTTATTTGCTAGAATTATACTGCTTAAATGAGAGCGTTTTGTTACGCTTCACCCGCTTCATCGTACATTGAAACACGTGGGTACTAAAGTTTTCTATCATTTTTTGTGTCCTAATGATAAGATGATAAATGGATTCATTTAGTATCTCTATAATTATGACTAGAAATAATATTTATATGCAAATAAACATAATTTATTGTAAAATGAACAATATACTTTTAATCAAGATATCTATCGTTACATATATTATAGCAGGTATATAAAGCACAACTAATTACATAACCCACTAAATTAATAGATAACAAGTTTTGTAATTATGAAACATTTAATAGTTAATATAGTAGAAATCACTAATTATATATTATTATTATTATTAGGGTTAAATGAAAATATGCAAACCAATAAAAATTATTTCCTCAAAATTCAAACTGTAGCACGAAAAGTTTATTTAGTTTATATTCACCAGCATTTTCTATTACCTGTCAATTTATTTTTATAATCCTCTAAGAGGATTAAGATATATTACATACTTAAGACTGATGCTATCCCAACAGAATAAAATAGTGACATGCACTTTAAATAAGAATTGGATACGGTTAAGTCAAATTGACTTTAAATCTCATTTGGGATTATACACAGAATCCTGTTAGGATTATCGGAGTGTTTTCGAAAGGTGCGTTTATGTATATATGTCCTTATGTAGTTTTAGTTTATACTTCCCATGACTATTAGATTAAGCTTTTCACACACAAAAAGTGTTCTAAAAAACAAAGCGATATTTAATATTTCTAGATTCTCTATCATTTATTGATTCTGTAATTAAGTTGTAATAGAAATCAGAACTTTGTTATATTTATATTGTAATGTAAAACTTATAAAACCAAATAAGTACCAACATTTCTTATTGTTCTTATTTTTGTTTACCTCATCCTTCATTAAAATCATTAACATTATTTAATTTGTTGCTAAATCTGCTACGTTTAACATAAAAGGTGTCCCGGAAAGGTCTTTACAACGTTATTTCACATAGAGTACACCTCCAAATAAGTCGATTTAACTAAACTTACCTTAGTCCAAAATTTGATAACCGAGCTACAGGGTGTCACAATTGAACAAACATTTTCTTTAATATCTTTCGACTAATTGGAGCTAATTTCACGAAATTTGGAATATAGGGGTTTCTTTTGTGAACGTTTTTGTTCGGTCTCCTAGAGGGCGCCACAGGCGATGATTAGGAGACCTTAAAATCACTATAACTTTTTTGTGCCACGCGGTATGTTATTTTGGGCTGGATTAACCTTTTTCCCTATCTTTTCCAGTTAAGAAAGGTATACTTTACGGAAGCCGCTAGAAGCAAACCTTTCCGAGAAAAACGCATCTGTATCTGATGACGCATGTAAATTGTCAAAGTGCGCCGAAAGCTATTACAAGGTATTTCAATTTTTTTTTGAAGACTGGCAAACGTAAAATATTTTTCCTTGTTTGACACATTGTGAACACTGACACACTCTCGGTATTTCCTTGACAATATCCAAAGCCAATAACATATCGGTATACTTCTACATTAGTATACACAGTATGGTTTGGGCTGGTGTTTAAATAAATGTAGTGGACTGTATATAATATGCTCTATTCACCACTGCTGCGTAACAAGTAATGGTTATAACAAAAATAAAAAACCAAAAAGGGTATATATTAGGGAAAGTACCCGGAAATTCCTTATACCGACTGCCAAGTAACCTCCCCGTCTTATGGTAATCCTTACAAATAACGTTTCTCACTAATTCTAAGTACTACATAATATGCACAAATACAAATGTAAAATGAAATACTACATGAAATCAAATTTAACCAAACATAGCGCCCCCTTTGAAGGTTCGCTATTGCAACCTGTTAAATGCTTACACTAATCTACTAACATGAACATTAATCAATGTCAGTTGGCAATAGACACAGATTTAGTACAGCGCACCTTGGAATGCCACGGGCAGTTTTTATCGACACCACTCTGGAAAAACCGCCAGGTCCTGGGTGTAGTAAGTTCACAACTCTACCTTAGGATCATGGGATAAAGGTGTTAGCGGTCTGGAATTCATTATAGCTTCGATTTGAACAATAACAGTGGTCAGTTCTTCAAACATTAAAGACCTATTTGCTATAATTTTTTTTATATGTAGCTTAGCTATTTTAACGTTTGACTCTCATAAACCCCCGAACTGCGGTGACCTTGGCGGAATGAATCTCCATTCAATGCTATTTGCTTGTAAATAAATTTTAAATTCTGAGTCGGTCAAAGCGGATATTATACGGTTTGCCCCAATAAAATTACTTCCATTATATGGAAATATTTACTACAAATCTTTTTAGAGGGTTTAAAAATGACTTTGTAGTCAAGTCTCCTGCTAACCATACAAACAAAGATGCAAAAGTAAGCTTTAATAAATTTTCTGTTCCTGAGTTTACAGTCTTTAATCAAGAAAGGACCGGCGTAATCAATTCCAGTATTTAAAAATGGTCTCCCGGGCACGACTCGTTCTGAAGCTCTTTTTACAGTAGTCCGCCCCCTGAGTGGTCAAAATTTTGTTCATCAGTCATGTTTAATAACTAATGTTGTTAAAGTGTGTGAAGACGACACTATTATAGGATACTTTTGATGATAATTAGCGCTTGCGTTTAACAGTCTTCCCCCTACTCTAAGTATGCCTGCATTACCTAAAAATGGATTCAATGAACATAACCTACTACTGCTGGATAATTTTTTGCGGAAATTTCACTCATACAAACTTTTTGATTTTTTGCATGACTTCATTGATCACCCCGTGTATAATAAACCTATAGTCCTACGATAAATATACGTCATGCAGCTTAATCCGAAAAAAACTAGCCGCCTTCAAAAATTTGCATTCCTATTGAAAATATTTAACTTTAAATTTTGCCTAAAAATCACTACGTGTAAGTTCGATTGGCAGCAGTTTAGTTATATTTTTAAATATTTCGGAAACTTCTGCCTGTATCACCTCTTACTCCTCAGTAGCTTCCTGAAATAGCTTTAGTATCGTACGGACTGCTGAGGGAGTCGGTTGATTGTTACTATTTTGATCAACAATTACGATGTGTGAGCCGCGTGCAGCTACTCACGCTACTGAAATTTATATAGTGACGGTGATTGAGAAATACAACAAGTACGTAAAATGGACAAAAAAACGTATACTTTATTATGCATATTATAAACTGAGACAATATTATACCAAGTGTTCGCTATTATCCATTCCTTAGGTTTACATCTTTTAGTAATTTTATTACTTAAGGGTGTTCTACCGCTTTTCGTTTGACCGAAGTTGAAAATAATTCTACACGTAACATTCGCTGTATTACAATACAGACAGTTCTACGTCAAATAGTTCTCTCGTCTCTGTATAAAAGTTTTTTATTGCGTACTGTTTTGTTGGTTTAGCAGCAGATATAATTTGTTTGCATTTTAATTGTGCCAATTTCATTTGCTCCGAGTGCCTAGACGGTAATCAAACAAAATAGACAATTAGATATAAGTTACATTTTTTAGTTACCACTAACTAATTATCAGAAGAGAGGCGCGACTACTGGAAGGTTAAGTAGGTCTAACTTAGAATTCCAAAAAATTCCTAACGTTTTCTTTTCTGAATCTGAATCTAATATATAATATTGTGACACATTTAATTTATTTACATCATCATTAAATATTTCTGGCTCCTTTGATACCCACTGACGTAATACAAATCCTGTGATATCCACAATGTCGCTAATCTGATTTTTAAGTTCAATTGCTGATTCGATTGTGTTTGTGCCCGTTATCAAGTCGTCCATATAAAAATCTCGCACAATTATTTGACTTGCTTCCGGAAATCTTTGTTCTGCCTGAGCACCTAGTAGCTGAAGGCATCTTGTTGCTAAAAATGATACTTGCGCAGTGCCGTACGTTAGCGTATTTCATCTGTAATGGCGAAGTGGTTGATCTGGTTCACCGAAATACAATTCTTGGCAAGTCCCCTGGACCTGCGTCCACGATGACTTACCGATACATTTTATTGAAGTCTCCGGTCATTACATAATTATAAATTCTAAAGCGCAATAAAATCGAAAATAAGTCATTTTGCATACAAGGACCTGATAATAAACTGTCTTTCAACGAATAATCAGACAATCTTTTAGCCGAGGCGTCGAATATCACTCGCGTTTTTGTGGTTAGACTCGTTTCCTTGATTACCCCGTGATGTGGCAGATAGAATACTTTGTTGAGTGATTCCTCCGTTTCGCTTATTTTTGTCATGTGACCTAAACTTTCGTACTCTAACATGAATTCATTATACTGTCTCTTTAACACCGGATATTTCGACAATTTTCTCTCTAACACATCTAACCCCTTAATCGCATTTTTTAGTGAGTCACCTAAAGGTACCGTTTCGAGTTTACGCGGTACTTTTACTATAAATCGTCCGTTTTGATCCCGCTTGACGGTATTTACAAATAACTCTTCACATACGCGCTCTACTTGTGTTAACTCTCGTTTTATCACACATTCCTCAATTTTCCAAAAATTTTCTAATTGCTGCCGCACGTCAGTATTTACCGTAACGCAAGATATAACCTTATTTTCTGTTCCACCTATTGATCTCGTAATTACCCATTCAAGCCTAGTGTACTGTGCAGTAAGATTCTGCAAATTCAATTTAATACGACCTACACATAGTAAATCCCAAAAGATGTTAGCTCCCAGTAGCATCTATTTTATTTGGCACATTAAACGTTTGGTCTGATATCCGGATATCTTTAGGTATCTTTAAGTTGCTAATATTTACAAAGTTGAGTGGAATATTATCAGTAATTTTATCTAAAATTAAAAACTTCATTATTCTTGATTTTATTGTGGCGTTGAACCTACGATTTAAGTACGTTATCTTATTTAACACATATTTTCATTGTTATAACTTCCGCCCACCTATCTGCAACATTTAATTTTAAAAAATATGGACAACAATATAAGTAATGGTTTATTCGCCACGAGATGCATGAACGCTTTTGTTTCGACCAATTTTCTTTGAGATCCTTTATTATTAACGAAATCTAACTCTAAAGACTCCAAAACGTGCCACCTGCTATTTAAAAATTTTGGTAATTCATCAATTGTAGGAAATGTATCTTTATTTCCAGTCGTTTCTTACCATTGTCTTTTTGTGCTATTATCTAATTTACTTATTACTATATGTACTAAAATTGTGTCCGTATTGAGTGCATCTAATTAAATTGCAAGAAAAATTATCTACTAAATGTTTAAGCCCCTGTGCTTAACTATTTTTAATTCAAAAATATTATTTACGTGCGTATTTACTAAGGCCTCTTTATTTTTATAACGCTCTTTAAGCATTTCCCAAGCAACCGCATAATTTACATTCGTAACCTCAAGTGAGTATAACAAACAAGCCGCTTCGTCCCGTAGTGCCGATTTTAAATAATGGAATTTTTTAATCGATGGTAACATTCGTCTTTGTCAATCAATAAATTGAACGTGTCATAAAATTGCATCTATTGTTCATATTTGCCATCAAATTCAACTAGCTTTATATTAGACAGTTTTATATTGCTAGTTGCACTGCAATTATTAGGAATGCCCGGGTTATTGAACGTTTGGGAACAAGTTGCTTGTGAATTGTTAGACATAATCTCCCATGCCTTTGTTGTACTTTCAAAGAATTTATCTTCGAATTTTACATGTTGTAGACTTTCAAATGAATCCGTATTTTCCTCAAAACATTCAATTTCGCATTGAATATTAATGAATTCTTGATTCGATTTTTTCTAGTCGCCCGCTTAATTCCGCTTTAATTTGTTTGCTTTTATTTACTAATAATGTAAATTCTAATCATTACTGCAGTCTCCGGCGTATTGTATCGAATAATTGAATAATAATCTCGAATAAATACGCTATGATACAAATGCGGCCCGCGATTGTTCAAATCAAAAGCAATAGGTAAATGAAATAATGAAGTAAACAGGAAGAGAATCACCAACGCTGCTTTCTTGCTACGCTTCCTGCTGTGAATTTTTCTTAATTGTGAATCTTTATCAGACTCTCTGGACCAATGCTTCGGGCTGGTGTTTAAATAAAATAAATGTAGTGGACTGTATATAAAATGCTCTATTCACCACTTGCTTATAACAAAAAAAAAAAAAACGAAAAATACCTGGAAATTACTTGTGCCGACTGCCAAGTAATCCCTCGTCTTACGGTAATCCTAATAAATAACGTTCCTCACTAATTCTAAGTACTACATAATATGCACAAATACAAATGCAAAAGAAAATACTACATGAAATCAAATTTAACCAAACACAGTGTCCCACGCCACTAGCCTATAGAAGTTTATGGACTTACCGTTTATGGATTCTCATGAAACTTTGTACCTCTAGGTTTTGGGTGGTGGTCTATACAACTAAATTATTTCCAACTTTCTGAGACTTCCGTTTAAACCGGAAATTTTTAACGGAAACGGACCTTGAAAAAATACCATTAACTCCAAAACCTTTGATGGCAGAATTACATAAAGTTCAAGGTATGTGGTCAAGGAGGCCTGAACTTTATGCTTAGTTGAGAAATTGACGTTTCTTAAAGGGCTCTAGTGAATTTTGTTTTGGGCCTATTTAACGTTGTGAAAGAAATTATATTTTTAAATGGAACCTTATGTATTGTATGCATCAAAAACTTAGAACTTTTACGTCTCTACAGGTTTTGTTTCAATAGCGTCCCTTCAGAATGAACAGTTTCTGTGTAATATTTCAAAAATTACCTACATAATTTTTATTTTTCCGGGAACTTATTATCTGGGTGGCTCTGATCATAATAAATGGTAATGTCAATACTAGGTTTTGACAGTTGGTTAGAGTCAAAACGTCCCTATTTAACACATAATAATTTAATCTACAGTAGAAGAGTATTCCAACCAAGACATATTCAGTTTGTTCTCTATTTATAGAGAACGTCAAAAGATTGTGGGGAGAACTTTCCGGATATTTAATGAACGCTGCCCTCATGTACCCTCAATGACAAAAAAGAGGTTCAAAAAACTTCAGGCAAATTTTCTACGGTTTGCTCAGGTCGCCAAAAAAATAGTCCTCAAAGTGGTTACTGATGACGAAAATGCCAAAATAAACGTCCTAGCATATTTTAATTCACATCCACATACCAAGGTCCTCAATACAAAGGATTTTAAAGAACCATGGAATGCATCCATACAAATTCGCAGTCCTTCAAGTTACGTCCGGATGATGAAGACAAAAGAAGGCTGTTTTGCGAAAATGTAATTATCAAAATTCAAGAGGACCCCCAGTTTTTTCCAAAAGTCATTTGGAGGAATGAGTCAATATTCGGTAAGAACGGAATTGTCAACAGAAAAAATCTTCATCATCAGGCCCAAGAAAATCCACGAACTGTACGGGAAGCGCATTTTCAGGATCCGTTTGGATTTAATGTTTAAGAATTTAAGAAGTAGTAACTAAGTTCATAAACAATTTGCCCCTGAACATTTACAGACAGTTTTATTACCAAAGCGATGATGCACCGGCGCATTCATCTCGCGAAGTTTATTTGACCTTAAATGGAATGTTTCATAACAGGTAGATTGGGCGGAATGGCCCAGTAGAATGGCCCACCAGGTCTCCTGATTTAACTCCATTAGATTTTTTTTTATGGAGGCATATTAAAAACCAAGTTTATTCCCAGGCGGTGATCAGGAGAACCTTATATACAGAGTACACACTGCATTCCAAAATTTGCAACCTGAACATGTTCGTAAAGCTACAAATCAAGAAGTTCAAAAGAGGATATTGGTTTGTTCACAAAAAAAAGGTGGCCATATTAAACAATATTTGTAATTATTTGTTATTATTTATGGTCTTTTTTTTATTTAGCATGTTCTGTTTACAATCGTCTGGTATGTTTGTTACATTGTAATTTGTAGGGATGTAAAAGTATTTTTGATGCATAAAATACATACGGTTCCATTTAAAAATATAATTCTTTTATTATTAAACGGCTCAAAATAAAACTCACTACGGCCCTTTCAGAACCGTCAATTTCTCAACTAAACATAAAATTCAAAGTCACACTTCCTTGACCTTGAACTTTATGTAGTTCTGTCATGAAAGGTTTTAGAGTTAATGACATTTTCTTAAAGGCGCGTTGCCGTCAAAAATTTATGTATAGAGAACTATGAAAAATACTTAGAATGTCACTTAGAATTAAAAAAAAAATAAAATACAGGGCGTTCTATTTAAAATAAGAAAATTGACAGCTACTTCCGGTTTAAACGGAAGTATCAGAAAGTTGGAAATAATTTACTTGAATAGATCACCATCGAAAACCTAGAGGTACAAAATTTCATGAGAATCCATAAATGGGAAGTCCATAAACTTTTAATAGGCCTGTTGCGTGGAACACCATGTATTTACATAGTTTCAACTACATAAAACTACTGTAACTTTTACTACTAAATTTTCTCAACAATTAATAATTTAAAAAAATTAAATCTTCTATCTAAATGTTCTTGGTCGGGCGATATACTACCATGTTATTGGTTTTTGGATATTGTCAAGGAAATGCCCGAGATTGTGTCAGTTTACTCTGAAAGGTTTTTAAATCGTCATACACCAAGTAATCCAACGTTTGTTGCAGTGCAGAAACATCCTCGAGAAACCGGTCGCTTAGCTCCAGAAACCGATGATTATGGGAGGTAAACAAAAATTAAAAAAAGATTTCAAAATTAAATAATCATTATTAGGTCGCGTTCTGTAAGAATTCCTAAAATTGAAGAAAACACCTTAAAACGTATTGGAGAAGATCCGAAACTAAGTACAAGACGATTAAGTAGAGAAATAGGAGTGTCTTAAACTATCATTAATAGAACACTTAGAGAACAGCTGATACATCCATGCCACAAGCAGCCAGTTCGTGACATCTTACCCCATGATCCTGAAGTAAACAAAAAACATTTTGTTCACCGACGAAAGATGTTTCACAAGAATAGGGCTAACTAACTTTCAGAACAAACACGGACACGATTGCATACGAAAACCCGCATGCAATCAAAGTTAGACATTTTCAAGATGAATCTAAAATTAATGTCGGCAGGGTTAATAGGAAATATTATTGTTAGTCCTGTCATTTTACGGCAAAATTAACCGGCAAAATTTAATTGCAACATCTTCAAAATACGCTGTTAGGTGCAATGGAGTATTTACTCCCACAAGTTCGGATAGATGCGTGGTTCACGCGCGATGGGGCTCCATCACATTTTTCATTACCTGTTCGAAATTACTTAAATGAACAGTACCGAACAAAGGATAGGCAGAGGTAATGATGCTCCTGTGAATTGGCCACCATGTTCTCCCGACTTAAATCCATGGGATTTTTCTTTATGGGGACATATTAAGTCCGCGGTTTACATAACTCCAGGAGAAAACGAAAACAAACTGAAGCGGCGTATTCAGAACGCATCAAATAATCTTCAAGATAATGAAGAAATTATGCAAAGGGTTAATTTCTGCGTTGTGCAAATCTTTGCATGCGTGAAAACGGCGGCGATTTTGAACAGTCTTTATTACACATTTTTGTGTTTGAATTTAAGTTTTCGATTTCATTTTTGTGTTAAATTTGCTTTTGTCTTATTTTTTATCCCAAAAAAAACAAGGAAGTAGCACCATAAAAACAAGGAAAAGTCTTTTACGTTTGCCAAATTCATCCAAAAAAATTACCGTACCATGTGATAGCTTTCGACTCATTTTGACAATTTAGCTTTAGATGCGTTTTTCTCGGAAAGAGTTGCTTCCAGTGACTTCAATAAAGTATACCTTTCTTAACTGGAAAATATAGGGGAAAACATTAATCGAGCTCAAAATGACATACACCGCGGTACAAAGAAAGTTATGACTTTAAAGTCTCCTATTCGTCGCATGTAACGACCTCTAGGAAATACAACAAAATCGTTCACACATTTGAATTTCTCATCTCAAGAAACCCCTGTATACCAAATTTCATGAAATTATCTCGAATTAGTCGAAAGATATTAAAGAAAATCTGATTTATTTGTACAACTTTGACACCCTGGAACAGCGTACTAAAGACCTTTCCGGGACACCCTGTATATCAATCCAATTATACAACATAAGTTTATCTTGCATTTTGAACACATACACTGGGTTTCTGATTTAATCCAGGTAATCTGCAGTGTCATTTTCCTGAACGATCTAACCATTCTAGCCAGTGATTCAACGCGTCAAATCTGATGCCTGCTGAGCGTAAATACATTTTCTTAGGCAGCTTTCTCGGAGGTTCGTTATGCTCGACGGGACTACTTCTGAGTTTTTAACCGAATTGTCCATATTAGTTTTGCACAACATAGCTGCTGCTTGTCGTCTAAAAACAGGTAACTCCAAATTTAGCATATGCGAGTGGCTTGCGTTTATGCAGCAAATAAGCATTGATCGGTTGGTTCACTTATTAGTTTTCATTCGGATGCGATAGTGACCAAGAAGACCATTCATTAAGTCAACCCCACCCATATGTTGGTTATACTCCTTAATTATGGTGGGGCATCCTATATCGACTTTCTGTTCCTGTTTGCGATCAAACCGTGATATTTTTTAATGTTATCTTGTGTTCTACCTGCATGAAATGGTTTGGTTCCTATATAAGTTGATACTAATCGTACACATTTGTTATCCTTCCATAAAGTGGTTGACAGATCTACACCATAACAACAACCAACGTATTCTTCTAAATATCCACGTTCATTGTCCTTAATATCTTTGTCTCTTTGCTAATTTACAATTTAGAATTCTATTAGCACGAACAGTTTCCAAACAAAAAATTCCTCTACTGTACAAATAAACCATTAATGGTAGAGTGGTATAATAATTGTCAAAGTATATGATGTGATTTTGATGATTAGATATTATCTGTGATAATCTTGAAACTATATTGGCTGAAGCACCCAAATCCGAGGCCCCGTCCGGTGTTACCTTATCACCTGCACCAGAGTATAACTCAAAACCATAAGAGTAACCATAAGAATCGCATAGGACAAATAGTTTCATACCCCACTTATGCGGTTTCTTAGGCATGTACTGGCGTGACACCATTATCGTAAAGCACATTTGTTCATCCACACAAAGACATTGCCTCATTGGTACTGATTGAAATTTGTTATTCATATAATCTATTATTCGTCATATCTTGAATATTGGATCAAAGTGAGGGTGAACTTTTGGCAACGTTTTTGTGTTGTCATTAAAGTGTAAATAACGATGTATTTCTTCCAAGTGATTTCTTGTCATTGCCTAACGTTCATATTCCAGTATGTTTTCACACCAATACCCACGAACATTTGGATATTTATAGATCGACGTGTAATAAAGGATTTCAATATATTTCTGAATTTCTTCCCCTGTTGTTATAAATTTGGTTGAAATATTTATCTGACGTGTATACAAATTTGTTTCTTCAGCAATAAGCTGGAATAAATTGTTATGTGCGAAGTATTTGAAACAGTCATAAGGGGTTTTTAATTCATAATAGCGCTCAGGTAGTTCTTCACTTTCTTTAAATTGAACTTGTTTTACGTTGAATTGGAGATGCTTCTTACGCCATAATATTTTTTTTAAATTGTGAACTCTTATGCTATTTGCTAAGACGTGATGGAAGGTTAGTACACTGATTGGAGGGTGATTCACTAACTTAGGCAGGATTTGGAGTATGTGCATTATTGTCAAAGGAAGTCGACGGTATTTCAGCCTCAAGCGAAGGTTCTGTCGGTTCACTACGTCCAGGTCGGGACGATGATTCGCATATTTGACCTTCACTTAGAGCACCCTCAATAGCTTCCGCTAATGCTGAATCAGACATGGCTAAACAAGTTTGAATAGTTTCCACATGCTCATTTCCTACAGAAAATGAATTCAAATTGTCGTTATTGTATGATAATCAATTTCTGCATCGATTTCGTCTAAGTTATCCTCTTCAATGTCGGTATTCATCACATCGTAGTCGATTGAGTCTAATAATCCATCACATCTTCTTTTGATAATTTTGAAATATCACATCGTTTACGTTTCTCGTTCCAATCCATACCTAAAATTATAGATAATACATAATATCTACATCGATCCCGGTAATTAAAGCAAATAACAAATAAAGTGCCAATAATTTATACTTGCCTGCCCATGTCCGCCTCAAGACGGCTAGTACAATTTAGTACGTACTACTTTTTGTTACTTAGGAAAATTTGGGTTTCAAACAGTGTTTCGTAATATAATAAACAACAAACCTACCAATAATTTTTATTTTCAGTTCTGAGCACTAGAAATATGTTCTCCTAATTTTTAAAAACTTGCACAAATTTACACTACCGTCCTCCCTCAAGTTTGGCGGTCAACTAAACTTGGGGAGGAAACGCGTTCGGTCTCATACCTATACATGTAACATATGGTTAAAAGGAAACAGTCTTCAGGAAGACTTGGGTATTTGATTATAAAATATTAGTATACAGATGTTTTACACGGGATGAAATATGACCCGTCTCTAAGCGGGGTGAGGGTTAAATCTTAAGGAACGTTTAGTTTCATGATTGTTTAACAGGTACAGGATAAACAAAACGTTGTACAGCTACGGTATTATTGAAGAAGGGTTACTTTAATAATTCTGGGTTATCGCGACTTGCGATCGCGATCGGATACAGGTTCAGGACTTCCGATAAAAAGTAAAGTTTTCTATTAGCCTTGGGACGACGTGAGACCTTTAAATCTTCGGGACCTTTCGGTATTCAGGACTGTTAAATATACTTGTAGTTACGTTAGGTGAGATCTAATTGTAATACTCACTGATTTACGTAATATTTTCGTTATTTACGAAACGGGGCGACCGAAATATAGTCTAATTGTGGGCGGCTTGTTGCTTTCAATCTGTCGGCTCCCTGCGTGTCGTTTTCACATAGCCGGTGAAGACGTGTTCGTGTGAGTTTGTGTAAGATGTGTGTAGAATATCAATTAAGATTCTGGGATTATACCCGTTGCGTTATTTAATTGATACCCCGGGGATTGGCAGAATTCAGGAAAATACTTTTCTGTTCAATGGAGTAAATAAAATACTACGTTGGGTATATCCCCCAGCGTGGCGTCGTTTACTGCCTTATGTGTACGGTTGTGTAATTAACTTACAAGCAGGTTCACACAGATTTAAGCATCCGTAAACTCTGGTGTATTGAAATAAGTTCAGGCGGACTGAGTCGAGTTGACTCAATCGAGAATGAGGATGAATAGGCCCGGTCGTTCTGGGTTCTTAAAAGATGTGATAGTATTTACTTATTGTTAGCTTATATTACTTATTTGTGGACTGTTCATGAGTCCTTCTCCTCTTCAGCCCTGGTCATTCCTTGTTGCGGTGTTTGGTGTTATTGTATGTTGTACAATCATGAGGTATGGTTACTTTGGGTGTAAAAAAAGAAAAAATTATTTAGGTTTTATTGAGTAATGCATGTGTTGATGGGTTAAGTGTGCGTGGTGGTTGTGGTGTGTGTGCTTATATTCGTTGACCGGTATCTTGCTGGGGTCGTCATCTAATAGACGTGGGGATGCGGAGGGCATACGGGATGTTGTCAAGGGATTCTTCTATCTCCTCGGGGAGGTCGTCGTAGAGTTGTGTGAGGATGGCGGGTGGATGTTTAAATTTGAGCTTGGGTTTCCTTCGTGGGAATGGGGGAAAGCGGTAGTTATAAGGAGTGGTAAGGATCTCTTTGGTTGGGATGGTATCGGCGAAAATTCTTTCGTGGGTAAAATTTTTCTGAAGGGGTTGTGATCGGCCTTTCCTTGGTCTGAGGAGATTAGGTTGCCCTAAAGATCGGTAAGGTGTGATTTATGGTTTACTTTTCTTCTGGTCAGTCTATCGAACTGTTGCCAGAAGAGTTTTCCATTTCTATAATCTAGTTGGGAGGTGGCTTGGACCAGGAGTCTTCGGCGTGTTTGTTGGCTTCTTGCCTGATTAAGGCGTTGAGGCGATTGTATTCGGTCTTGAGAGCCGGATCCCTGGATCTCAAGAGTTGACGGTAAATTCGTCTTTTCTCTTTGATCCAGTTCACAATGTGCCGTGGGAGCGGTTTGCGGGAAATGTCAATTTTGTTTAATGGTATAGAGGTATCGACCGCTTCCGCAATTACGGAAGTTAGGTCTCTAATGGATCTCTCGAGATCTTGGGTCGTTTGAAAATTGGGTGTGGGAAGGTTATTGGAGATGTGATCAGAGAACACATTCCAGTCGGCTTTCGAAAAATCTTTAATGACTGTATTGAGGTGTGGGAGGAGCTGGACAAAATGAAGTTTTGACCAGGGGTATGTGATCAGATGTGATCGTGGTGCCTAGAAAGTACTCGCGATCGAAATATTGGTTCGGAAACTATGATGTGGTCCACTATTGAGGCACCTAAATGATCAAAGTATGTGGGCTGTTTGTTGACGATTCGCAAGAGCGGCAACTGCAACAGGGCGGAAGTTAGCCTGTTACCGTTGCCGTTAGTTGCGGTGTCACAAAATTGGGTATGGCGGGCATTGAAATCACCTAGGATAACGGCATTTGGAAGGCTTGAGGCGTCATCGGAGAGGGTGTTGTGGCCAGTCGGATTGTAGTAGGAAATAAATATTACAGGAGTGGGAAAGTGCACCGTCGCAGAAACGCATTCGAGATGCTGGACGTGCACTGGAAGTTGAAAGGGAGTGGATGGGAAGCAATGTTTAACTAAGAGGGCGGTTCCATGTTCGCTATTATTTGAATAAGTGTGAAAGGTGTTGAAATTAAGGGTTCATCTTGGTGTGAGTTTGGTTTCAGTTATCGAAAGGATATGGATATTATGAGCGTGTAGGAAGTGTTTGATTAAGGGGCGTTTCCGACGCACACCCCTGGCATTAATGGTCCCTGCTAGGATATCCCTTGGGAAGGAGTTAAGGATTGGTTTGGCGGATAACGACCTCCATCCGCGTACCGGGTACGCAGGTGCTGATCCTCCATTGGAAGAAGTTGCGGGATAGTCTAAGGCTCGGATAACCCTATCTCGCTGGTGGGGGAACATCTGGGTCAAGGAGTGGGTAAGGACTTGTAAGAAGTCCTTGATGGAAAGGGATTCGGTGTCGGGAGGTGGTTTAAGGTGGGCCGGGTCTTCGGAGTCGGACTCTTCAGAGAGGATAGGGTCGAGGGGTGCCATCTTCGACGGGGAACTGGGAGGTTCCCGCCGTTTCCGGCACTAGAAGGAGTAGGTGGGATGGCTCCCCCGCAGTTGTTACACTTCGGGTTTGCTGAGAATTTACACGCGGTGGATCTGTGACTTTCGCCACAGTTAGCACAGCGGATGGACCGGGTAGGACACTCCTCCGCAGTATGTTCCACCTGCGTGCAGGTAGAGCAATACTTGGGGAGCGGTTGCGGGATTAAGTAGGGTTCGCACCGGTAGTGTCGCCAGAACATGACGACACCCTGTGCGAGGAGGAACTCAAGGGTGGTTTGGGAAGGGGTTATGATACGGACTAGGGAAGTTGATGTGTTTGTGGCCTTTGAGGTGATGCAAACGGCCTTCTTCACTTGCGGAAGATCGATCGCATCGAGGATCTCTTGGGCTAGGATGTCCTTATCTACGTGACGAATCACGCAGGAAAAGAAGGGAGCTCTAGGAGTGGTTTTAGGTACGCCGGGACCGGAGAGTTGGGTGAGGGTGACGGTTAGGTCGCCGAAGTGGTGTCGCAGCCTAAGCTGCGTACCATCCGAAAAGGGAGAGGAGGTCCCTAAGGGACAGGTTTGGTTGTGGTTGAACGTTAATTTCAACCAGGGAAGGGTGAGGGATTTCAAGGAATTAAAAAGGGATTTTTGGGTTTTAATGGATTTGGGGATATTGCGGATGCAGTATCTCGAGGATTGGGAGCGTGCGGGTATAGGATTGGGAGAGGCGGATATAGGAATCAAGGCAAGAGAAGGTGTACGTAAGAGCGGTGTAGGTAAGAGAGCGGGTATGTGTGTGTTAACAGGTGTAGATAAGAGAGCGGATATGTGTGTGTGAGCGGGTTTGGGTGGTTTTGTGGAAGAGGTAGAACGTGTGGAAATGTAGGAATGTGTGGATGTGGTGGATATGGAAGAGGCGTTTAAATGGGAACGTATGCGTGAGGATGGTGGTGGCGAGGCGAGTGTGTGTGCATAGGTGTAAGGAGTTTGGGATGTGGTTGGTGGTATGGTTAGACGGCCGGCGACCTTGCTTAACCATCACGGTTGTTGTTAGTTTGGATAGTAAAAGAAATAAAAAGAAATAAAGGTATTTAAGAGAAGGCCGTATCTCCGCCGAGGTGCAGTCTCACACCCCGAGGAATAAAAACTTGGAAATCAGAGACCCAAATAGAAAAGGAGGAAAGCAATTGTTAAATTAAAACAAAATAAAATCAATTAAAAATTATTTCTTTATTAAAGGTACCTATAGATTATTACCCGACGTCGATCCTGTCCTGTTGTTGGCGGTGTCCTGGATTAGATATTCTCTTTCGGTGTCCTGGATGCTTCTTTGCGTTATTCCCGATAGATTCCAGCGGCTCCTGGTTGCTGCTAGGATGTAGATCCTCTTCTGATGACCGCTTCTTTGTATTATCTGTATGCAAGCAGTGACAGATCTAACTCCGAAGCGGCGAAGATCACGATGCCAGAAACGATGAGCGAAAAACGCTAAGTTCTTTTTTTGAAATTAAACGAATGCAATAAAAATCACAAAACGCTTACGCTGGATAGGGGCTTACGTTCGTAACCGAGATTCGGACTGCCCTGTGTGAGAGTAGCGCGTCTTGTGGTTTTATTGCGAACATCGGAAGGCAGGAACGGCTTTTGGTGGTAATTTAACTTGGGTACTTTTACATACAAAACTCTCAACGTTTTTTGAAACAACGTCGTAGGGGTTTATATTCATTATTTGATGATTTCCGAAATTTAATTAAAATTGGATAATTACAAATAATTAATTCAAAAAATTTTTGTGGAGGATTCTGGCTCTTTACAAAGATACCTAGGAACTAAATAAATTAATAAATTAAATAATCAATAAATAAATGCTAATTCATCAGCGGTCTGAAATGCCGCATTTACTCCTTGCAGCATGTCCAATTGCGTAGTGGGAGTATTCTGACATACTATGGCCTTAATATGTCCCCATAAGAAGAAATCTAGACTGGTAAGACCAGGAGATTTATAAAACTTGAGAAAGGCAAGTTACTTGGAATTAAGAAATAATGTAAATTTAGTGAAATATTTAGAGATAAAATCTAAACGGTAATTGAAAATAAAAAATTTAAAAAGCAAAACTATAATTTAATAAATAATTAAGAAAACATTGAAAATGGTATTAAATAACAGACGAATAACTTGTAGCCTTAATTGCTACCACGATAGAAGAGCTATAAGCTTAGGGATTCCAAATAATTGGAACTAGTGATAAAGTTTGAATTAGTTCCAACCAGTTAGTATTAATTGAGACTTTACCTTGTCGCTTTAGCCGTAATTAGTATTTTTCTAATGTAATATTTCTTCATAAAAGATTCTATGGGGACGGTTCTTTTTATACATTTGTCTAATGATAGTAAACCAAGAAAGATCACCCTGTCTAACCAAAAATCATATTCTCAAATACAACACGAAATGACAAAATGACATCCACATTGGTCGTTCAGAACAATATATCACGAGATCACTCTACACCCTTCAGCTCGCTGTGAAAAAGCTAAATTATGTACCTAATGTCAATGGCGACTAGTGAGTTATGAAAGAGGGTGGGCATAAGAAAAAACTTACCTATTTTTGTACATAAATTACATTCCCCTATTTTTAATGCTGGAAAAGACGTCTATGGCTTTGTTGTCAAAATCCGGAATAGACTGGACGACCTTCTTTTATATTAATAGTACCGCCAATACGTTCAGTCGATCTTCTGACATTGTGCTTTTCAGCAAAGTTTTAATGCGTTTGAATGTGGAAAAACATTGTTCACATTCTGCTGTCGACATGGGCGTTGTGCAAATAATATCCAACAGCTTGTATGTTTCCGTCAAAACCTTTTTTAGGTTGTTACCTGTTGTGAACACTAAAAGTGGCAAAATACCAACTACGTCACACATGTCATCGCGCTCATAAGTTGCTGAAACTGTTTTTGTGGAAATGCATGTCAATAACTTTTAAAATTTTGATAATTAAATAATTTTACTGCACCTAAGCGATCCCTAAAATCAAATCGGTCGCTAATTTAGCTTAAAACAGTGTCACATACTTCCTTTGTAATAACAGCTATTATCTCCAGCTGTCGTGTTTTGTCTTTTCCTTGCAGGTTCTTTATTACTACGTTCTTGATTGTCATTGTCAGTAGGATTTCTAATTCGAATAATTTACTGTCGGAATTTTCAATTGAGTTTTGCAGTTGAGCACTGTCAATCCCGCGCATTTGGGTCTGGTTAAATAATAATTCAAATGTTCCAATAAACCACTTTATTCACTATAGTATCTAAATACATCCCATCTTCGTCAATAATTTTGTCTAAACATCCTTTAAAAGAGTCCCGGTGTTCAAATAATGTGTTCACAGTTCGACTTTCGAAAATCTACAATGTAGGATCTGATGCGCGCAGCAGTGAATATGATGCGCATGTGGAAATGTTTTTTGATAATGGCTTGGATACCATTTGTGTTACTAATAATCACGGACACCCTATCGTAGCTTTGAGCGATTACTTCATTGCTATCAGACCGAGAAGGAAAATTTTAAGTAGTTTACAATTAATTCAGCAATGTTGCTGCTAATACATCAGCATTTTGTCCACCCGGCTCAAAAAAGACCAAAAGCGCTCAAAAATGTGTCCATTAAACACGTATCGAGTAATAACAACCATTTACAGAGGATTAGAGGTGTCTGTAGAATAACTGTTTTTTTGAAAACACTGGATATTTTAATTGTGCAATTAGAAAACCGATCTAAAGGTCTCTGTCACATAAATCAAACATACAAAATATTAAATAAAGATATATTAATTAACAGTACAGACGATTATTTATTTGAAATGGCACAAAAATTGCACACATTATACAAAAATGACATTACAGAAGCAATTTCTGCTCAAATTTTATCTTTTCGACAATGCTTCCGCGATGAACTAACCCAAATTAATTCGGTAAAGGATCTCTTAAAATTTATGTTAATTGATAATTGTTCATCAACTAGTAGCTTTTCTGAAATTGTAACAGCCTGTACGATATTTCTTACTGTTCCTGTAACGGTAGCAACAGCAGAGCGAACGTTTTCAAAATTAAAATTAATAAAAAATTACTTACGATATACAATGAGTCAAGACCGGCTATCTAATCTGGCAATCACTTCTATTGAAAATGAGGTAGCAAAAAATTGGAATGTATCCAGTCTGATAACATCTTTTGCCACATCAAAAGCAAGAAAAAAAATATAAATACATTGATTTACTCTTTACTCTATTTTTTGTTTTTTTTTAAATTTATTTTTGCATTAATGTTTGTTTTTCAGCTGTATAATCCCTCTATATTGTTTGTTTTTTGTTTTAAATGTTGTTTATGTATTCAATAATTATTAAAAAAAATTTATATAAGTATTTTTTTTTATTTGTGGGGAAGGGAGTTGGGTTAGGGCCCGCACCACAGTCGCCAATGCCTAATGTTAATCTTAGTATTTGATAAGTACTCACCAAGAATCTTAATTGCACAATAGACAATTGCTGCTATCCTATGAGAATTTTAGCTCTATTGTAGACCAATCATCTATTTGGGAACGGCAAAAATTAGAGGATTATGTTAATACTGAATTATTGATTGAGCGTCTAAATTATTCAATAGCTTATCTTTTTTGGATTTTCGCGTTCATTTATGAATGAATAATTTTTGTGTCGAATTTATCTTTCTTTTCATTTTTATGGTTAGTTTTTCTTGGTAGTGCTGAAAGAAAACTAAGGATAATCTTGATCATACCTACGAGGTTGTTATTACATTTTGTTCGAGCAGATAACTTAAGGTGTCTAGCGCGTGGAAAAATAAAGGTGAAATCAACCTTTCGAATAGATACACACCCTCGAGCCACCCCCAGCCGAGGCAACCCTTTTAGCACGCTACACGTTTTCTAATCATGATTAGAATAATAAGTGTTACAAACAAGGTTTCAAAAGTGTCCGAATGAACGAAGGAGACAACATTTTGGTATTTGATCTAACCTAGTAACACTCTTTTTTCATAGCCTTCAAAACAAACTTTGACACTCGAATCGTCTTTTCACTTAATTAATACCTTTATAGTTAATCGACATGAAAAGATATGAAACGTTATTTCAATTTTTCCATTATGTAAGAGACGAGTTAAGGTAGAAAGAAAATATTGTTTTCTTGTCTATTTCCAGATGTCATTCGTATTTTTAGCATGTACCTGATTCACATCTGTCATACTAAATAGCAATTGCTGTGAAGATCTCGCGCTATTGATGGGACATCCCGTATTTTTAAGCAAGTTATATTATTAAGATAAACACGTCTCTTGGAGCTGGAGAGATACAGATGACGAATGCAGTTTCCATGTCTGACAGAAGTGGTGCATTGCCTTGGGGATTATGTTTATATTTTACACTTCAACAATCACAAAAAAAAAAATAAAAGAGGATTTTTTAAAACGGCGTTTAATAATAAAAATATGAATTCGATCATATTTCAATGTCTTGGTACTTTTCTCACGAATGAGCTCCAATTATGTCATAATTATTGATTATAGACTAATGCTTTACAATGTCATAAATCGCGACTATAGGCGATTTAAAATAATGAAATTAAGTAACTGCACCATCAACCTCAACAAAACCACAGTGACGGATTACTTTCTATTCGGAAATTACAACTTATATTTATTAGTGCAATATAAATTAATAATTGTAATTAACTATACAATTTTTGTCAATACAACACTAATTAATCATTTTTGATAGACGCAATTTATTACTATAAATAGAGAAAGAAAGGCATAGATAATTAAAGAGCATAATAGATTTATTAATGCTGATTATGAATAGGATAAGTTCAGATTATTAAAACCGTATCATTAATATTCGATTGATTAAATTGATTAAGCAAATCGATGTATATATCGAAACGGTTAATAATTAATTCTTAATTATGCGATTTATTATCGACATTTTGTACTAACGAGGCAAAAATTTTATTCTTAAATGTTTTTGATACAGTTTTTTTTGATATTTACATAATACCAAGAGATATATCAATAAAATGAGAAACCGCAAAGAAAACTCATTTATTTTGCTTAGTGTTAATGAAACATGATACAACATAGTCCCATAATGATATAATTTTTATAAAATTTAGCTTTTTTTCATTTTATCTCTTTATTTACATCTACCACAAGAAATACGGTAATAATTAGCAGAATACTGCATTATTTAATAATGGCACAATTACCTTAACATAATAATGCTGGTGTTTAAGAGTTTAATAAGTTGCGTGCATGTACGTGTGTTGTGTGTGCGTGGGTGCCTTTGTGTGCATACATACATCCGCGTATGCATGTGCATGTTCTTTCTCGTTTTCGTGTGTCTTCACGTACGTGTACGTGTGTGTGTCTGTGTGCCTGATTGAGTGTGTGTGTGTGTGTGTGTGTGTGTGTGTGTGTGTGTGTGTGTGTGTGCATATGTCTGAGTGCGTGGATGCGTGAGTGTGTGTGTACTAGTCTGTGTGCATACGAGCACATAAGGGTGCGTGTGCGTGTAATTGTGCGGGAGCGTAAGAGTGTACATATGCATAAGGGCGTGCAAGTGCGTGCGTGTGTGGGTGTGCATGTGTGTCTGCGTGTGTCTAGAAGCTTCCGAACTGACTACCTGTTGCTTTTATACAATTTTACAATAAATGGAATTGATATAATGCTGATATCATTTTTGGCAGACTTTCAGAATTATAATCAAGACAAAATTTGGAGATTCAAAGCTAAGTTAATAATTATCTCTATGCTTTTGTTAACTAATTGTGCTTTTGATGTTTCTTCATGAGGCGGTGACCGAAACGTTTCGTGCTGATTAGCGGCTTAGTAATCTTCCGGTATTTCGACAACTAGGTGCCCACAATTGCTCCGTGAGGGTCGTGATTCTTCCTATATACATTAGTTTTAGCTAGAATATCGACATAGACCGTCTCATCCCTCAGCGTATGCTTCTTCTATTCTTTCAATATAATCAGCTCTTATAGTTCGGGTGCGCCTTCGTATGTCTCATCTTTTATAATTAGATTTGGACCTTTTCCACCAGAGAATCTCCGATAGCCCATTTTAAGCTTGCATCATAGCGAAGTCCGTATGTATTATCAACTTGTTCTTGGATCCCGCGAATCAGTAATTCTACATAGTAGAGGGTAAAGGATGATATTGCTTTAAGAATTCACCGGCCACGCCTGCGTCATCAAGTAATCGCGTTAAATTAGTTGGTTTCACCTGTTATTCCTCCTCTTCAACAAGATTTGTTTCAGCAATAACTTCCCATGTTTAATATTCATTGTTCAAATAAAGGTTTATTAGAGCAATTATATGATGTTTTAGCAAAACTTATGAAACTGGATAAAGTTGTATAATGAATTACATTATTATTAATAAAAATGCTGTTTTATATATTATGCGTTTTATTTTTCACATTTGTTGCAAATATTTTGTTGGAAAATCTACAGACCGGAAGCTACATGTCTGGAGCTAGAAGTTTCCGTCTTGAACCGGAAGTTAGGTGTCTGGAACCGGTAGTTGCACGTCTGGAAACATCAGTTCCCACCATTATGGGATAGTATGTCCCCCTTATTAGAACCGATCTCAAATTTCAAGCTTTCCTGCCATAATAATTACAGGAACCTAAGCTACTTGATCCTGAAAATCCTTACTATAAATTTTCCTATCCTAGTAAATAATTCCTATCAAAACTTAATTCCTATCTCCTTCCACAACTGTTTCATAATTATTCATAAATGCTATCAGTTGCACACTTATTTCCACTCCATACAAACTTTCCCTATAAATACCCGACCACTCACATTACACACACGCTTCACTTCGACTTATTACTATTAAACGCCCTGTCCTTACAGTTCTTCCCTAACCTTCTTCCTTCACCCACTGTCTGTAATGTTTTACCCTGTGCCTGTAATATTATCCTGTCCCGCAGACAGACTAGCCTGATCAGTATCCTGACCATCAGCAACTGGTAGCCTGATCAGTACTATGACCAGCATCTCGTATTAATTTATCCAGCACCTGTATTATTATCCTGATCAGTATCCTAACCAGCAACCAGTAGCCTGACCAGTATCCCTACTCACTTTATGTACAATCTTCTTGGTTACGCCTCGAGAAGGGTGCATAAAAGTGATTTGGGCAAGAAGTCTTTAGTTTGACGGTGGTTACGCTTTGAAAAACTAAATATTTGTACACTCAGTATTACCCTTTCTCAAGACCTATTTCACAAAATAGTAATATACGATCATTACTATAATCTTCTTGGGGGTGATTCACCCCGAGAAACTAAATACTTCTAAGAAACCACTTCAGAAAATAGTAAAGCACGATCATTAATACAATCTTCTTGGTGGTGATACGTCCCGAGAAGAGTACTTAAGGGGTGTGAAACGACTTGGTTAGTTAGACGGTAGCTACGCCCCGAATACTTAGCTACATCTATTGCGAATATGTCTCTTTTAGCGATACCAAACCTTAGCCGGGAGTTTCAACTCCGAACAAGGTATTACCTTGAAACCAGGTCCCAAACCAGAATCTTCAGTCGATAATTATATATTTACACCGTTGCCTACATTAGATAACAGATTTAATTTAATTATAAATTCCTGTACCCTGTGTAATAAACTGCAGTACTCAGTTATGATTTCATTCCTAAGTAATCCCATAGTAACTATTACATATTATTAATATGCCAACTGCATACATCTTTAACTGTATATATAACCACTTGCACCTTGTGTATAAACTCCAATCCCGGGTTATGATTTCATCCATAAATAGTTCTATACTAATGATTACATATTAGTAATAAGCCACCCACGCACATTATTCACCTGTATCTATAAATACCTGCCACCTGTATATAAATTCCAGCGCCCTGTTATGCTTTCATTCATAACTAATTCCGTATTAATTTTACATATTAGTAATAACCTACCCGCATACATTATTCACCTGTGTCGATAAATACCTGTCCCTGTATATAAATTCCAGTCCCTGGTTGATTTCATTCATAAATAACTTAATATTAATTGTTACATAGTAATATGCCAACCGCATACATTATTCACCTGTATATATCAACACCTGCCCCTGTATATAAATTCCAGTCCCCCATTATGATTTCATTCATACATCACGCAATACTAGGTATAACATATTAGTAATTGAGTGTCGACTGCTCAATTAAAACAGATTAACCTTAAGTTATCCTTCTTTGCTCTTAACTTTTAGATTCACCTCTCTCATTGAGAAGGACCTACAGCACCTCTACTATGACCGAGCTATCGATAAGACCCAAAGTTATCTTCGCCTCTGCTAGTTAGCCCTCTGGTACGGTAAGTTTAGGTACGGCGTGAGTGCAAGCGTGCCTACGTGCGTACGTACGTTGTTACGGTCGAAAGTGAAAATAAGACGGCAGGTAACAGATAATTAGATTGCACCGGACTAGCTAGGTGGCACAGAGCGTCTGGGCGTGTTTTTGAATTTAAAAATACTGAAGGTGGTTAGTCGTATTGTCGAAAGTCGCAGGTAAGGGTGCGTCGTAATTAGAATAAAGTCAAGTAAAAGGGCGCCAGACTGTTATTAAGACGATATCGGTAAGAATACACCTGGGCGTGCGTAGATAAGTCAGCCTTGAATAGTCAAAAGACCTCACTTATCTTACGTTGGCTACCTCCAGGTGCGCGTCGGAGATGCTTCGAAACTTTAGCTCTAGAACAAATCTTAAAAATATCCACTCGCTCAACTACTAAAATAGCGTGGGCGCAAATTAGCTATTGAGTTTCAATGACTTTTTTAACTTTATATTTCGTTACGTTACCGCTTATGAACAAAATAATTTAAACACAATAATAAAAAAATAATGAACGTTAAACGTGACGCTTAAATCTTATTAACTCAAATTTAAATACTACTCAACTTCAAAGCTCTGTCATTAATTGAACTCCGAACTAAAATTATTAGACATAAACTAGATAAACGTCATTTAAACTTCCTCTAATCGGTTACCTTAAACAACACAAAATATTTAATAAAACTAAAAAAAAACTGTATGATCTGAATGCTTCAATTGTAGGAAATTACCAATGGTTACTTTTAAAATGAATCAATAAAATAAATAATGAAATCAAAATTTAGCTCTCAATTAATTCTTTAGTTTGAATAGTTAAATTACCACTCTTCGTAAATTATTACTTTCGCTGGTCGGGAGGATATCACAAATTGACACCATAAAATTCAATTAATTGTTTGTCTTTTATATCTAAATATATCTCAAAGAGCACACAAATACATATATTTATATACCATGGCTTCGGTTTGATTTAAAATATCAAATACTAGAAAACGGAACATAAAAGGGTTAGTCTTGTAAACTTACCAAGTGGCCTTTGATTTTAAACTACGGAAATAGAATTATCTAAATATGAATAATTTCAGAACAATGTGTAACCAATTGGCCACTAAAAATCAATTTTATCATGCGTAATGTTCATATACATACATTTGCAGTACATTTAATTAAATAATAATAAAAAACAAAATACCAAAGATATCGCAAATAAAATCAGTTCGTCAACCTTTAAATTGAGATTAATATGAAAGCATCAAATTCCGCAAAATAACACCAAAACGACTGCGTTTATTCGCTTGTCAACCAATAATTTCACCAAGTTTACAAACAAAGTTATGATAAAGTATTCACAATAACGTACAATATTGCGCTACCTTCCCCACCAGACAGCGACCAAAGCAATGGGAACGTTTCCAGGATACCTGCTGATGTTCTCGATAGGCATGCGATATCGGCAAAGATATCGCAAATAAAAGCAGTTCGTCAACCTTTAAATTGAGATTAACATAAAAGCATAAAATTACGCAAAATAACACCAAAACAAACGACTGCGTTTATTCGCTCGACAACCAATAGTTTCACCAAGTTTACAAACAAAGTTATGATAAAGCATTCACAATAACGTACAATATTGCGTTACCTTCTCCACCGGGCAGCGACCAAAGCAACGGGAACGGCTTCAGGATACCTGCTGATATTCTCTATCGGAAAGGCAATACGGCAATGTCCCAGTTTTAAATTTCGATAGCGATACGTTTAACTTAATTGGTCAAGACGATATATAGTTTATGTGTACAAAACTAGTAGTCTTTTTAATCATTAAAGTGTGTAAACAAAAAAAAAGGTCTATTTACAAATTATTTGCAGTGAGACTTGGTCTATCAAAGGCTCTTTTCAAAAGCACCAAAACGCAGGGTTCGGGCACACAATACTTCAACAAAAAAAAAAATTCGTCAAATCCGCAAAAGCGATAAAAAAACCACGTAATTCAGGAATCACTGCTTAAACACTGTCCTGATTACGAAAAGGTAGGTCTAATAGACCACGATACACCATATAGAGTTCAACAACAAAATCTGCACATAACGAAACGGGCTCACGGTCCACGATGTATTCAATAGAACAGGGAACATCAACGGTAAAAGCGGTGCCATCCCGCATACCACAACTTCCTCCACCAGATCAAGACCAAGAGTGAAGACATATATCGAAAAATCCTTCAGTTACGCCATATTCGATTTTAACAACGACAACCAATCATACTGCTCATATATCCAAATTATAAAACGCGGTACAAACGATAAGCCCCTTCCCGTAAATGATCGAGAAAAATTGCGTCATATCTTCGCCTTCACACTAGAAGTTTGCAAGGGCTTACTTTTCCAAGTAAGCAACGCTTATCTACTCTACATTACATATGCACTTGGAGTTTAATGAGTTCGTATTGTAATCCAGCTAAATCTTTCCTGCTTCTATAATGATTTTTAATTGAAAATGAATCGGTAAACTGTACAAAAAAAGGATCTTGGCTCCGTTCGTCAAATGGAAGTTAGCAGAAACATAAGACGAAAAACAACTTGTAATTTTATTTCAAAACCAGACGCTAAATGTATTTTAAACCTCAATAAAATTTATATAATATCAATCCTAATGTAAATTAATTCTAACAAAGAAGTTCATTTTAAACTAAATACGACAAATTCTAATCTGAAATACAATATAAAACAAACAATATATCAATTTACTTTAACTTTATGAAGACACATAAAAACAACAAATTTCGAGAATTGTGTAACCGGAAAAAGAAACGAAAAGAAAAAAAATAGGTACATACATATATAGGGCGTTCAAACACACATTTCACGTGCATACGTATGTGTTCGTGCGTGTGTGTGTGGATGAATGTTGCTATCCACGATAACTCCAGAACGATCAAACGTGGTTAAGCTTGATTTTATTCTCCACGAGCTGATTATATTCTGAGAAAAATCCAACCAGCAGGGGGTTTAGGGGAAGTTTTTGGTTTTTATTAAGTATTTCTGAAACAGTTGTATATTTCAAAGATATAAAAATACCGTGATATAGACGTTAAACTTATTGATTAATTATGTTAATTATGTTCAATGCAATTTGCTGATATAGTCTGTAAAATCTAACATTTTTAGTTTCGGATTAGCGCTTTATTCAACACCGACATGCAGGGTGGCGCATTAGTGTGACAAAGTTCCATATCTCTCTTATTTAAAGAGATACAAAAAAAATTAAATACAAATGTAAGATATGTTCTGGTGCATATTCCAAAAATATTTTTAATTATACAGGGTAGCTCATAAAAGCTTAGAAGTAAATTTACCTTTTTTTTAAATAGAAAACCCTATATATTATTACATATTCAGATTCTACATACAATTTTAGACACATTTTATGTATATTGTCTTATACCTAAGTCTAACCGTTTTTGATAAATTTCAAATGTTTTGTCAAAAATGACGTTTGCAGGCCAAAACAAATCTTTTCTACACGAAGCCCTTATCAATTAGTTATGGTTGGTTTCCTTGGAAATGGGGACCTACTCTAATGGGCCGTATTGATATTTTTGCAATACATTCATACAAGATGATCAAAAATGGACAATAAAAAGTAGATTCAAAAAAACCTATAAAATAATTTTTTTTAAAATGGAAACCCCCTATTTTTTTAATTCTATCTTATTTGGTATTAAAAATAAGGGTGACTTTGTATAAGAGTGTATATTCCAAAAAAATTGTAGTTTTTGAAATAATGACAATTTAACATTTTTTTATTGTAAAAAGGATATACGGCTTTCAAGTTTTGTTGTTAGTTGGCCGTGACGGCGAGGCGTGGCATATAAAAATAATAGAGATCATCAGTAACGTCATTATTTATTGTCAGTTGATAATTTGTGTGATGCATTAGTGTATTTTATAGCAAATTGATTTAAAATTTGAATTAAAATTGTAAATAATGAATTTTTCGTAAGCCGACATGGTTGATATGATTTTTGTTTTGGGAGCTAGTCATAAGAATACGCTCTTAACAAGAAGACTGTATCAATAACGGTTTCCAGAGAGACGGCAACCTGAAAGAAGTGCATTAGAAAAGCTTTTGGAGCGTTTTGAAAGAACTGGCAATGTGTTATATGAAAAAAATACTAGGGAAAAACGTGCACAGACTGGGGAAAATCAATTAAATGTACTATTAACAGTTACCGAAAATCCATATATTGGACAACGACCCATTTCTCAGCAGGTTGGTGTTGAACCACGTACGGTACAGCGGATATTGAAGTCTCAAAAAATGCACCCTTATCACATTCAACTACTTCAAGAGTTGGTTCCTGAAGATTATCAAAGACGACTGGAATTTTGTCAATGGGCTCAAAACAAAATAAACCAACAAATAAATTTTGTTCATTTGATTTTATTTACAGATGAGGCCACATTTCACAGAAACGGAAGTGTAAACAGACACAATTTTCATTACTATTCTACCGAAAATCTACATTTTGTAAGATATACTTCTCAAACTAGATGGTCTTTAAATGTTTGGGGTCGGTAATCATGTAATTGGACCATATTTTTTTGATCAACGAGTAACAGGGGAACTATACTTAGACTTTCTGCAAAACCATCTACCTAATTTGTTGCGTCAAGTGCCACAGGATACGCAACAAGAAATGTGGTTTCTTCATGATGGGGCCCCAGTACATCATACAGGTCCGATAATAACTTTTGTAATTGCTAGATATCCAGAATGTTGGATTGGGTGAGGAAGGCCTGTTGCTTGGCCTGCTAGATCCACGGATCTTACTGAAATGGACTTTAGCATATGTAATATTTCGATCTGAAGTGCTCGATTTTTTTTGTTTCGCCGCGCCCCGCCGTCACGCCCAACTAACAACAGAACTTGAAAGCCGTATAGCTTTTTTACAATAAAAAAATATTAAATTGTCATTATTTCAAAAACTACAATTTTTTGGAACATACACCCTTATACAAAGTCACCCTTATTTTTAATGCTAAATAAGATAGAAGTAAAAAATAGGGGGTTTCCATTAAAAAAAAAGACTTTATAGGTTTTTTTGAATCTACTTTTTATTGTCCATTTTTTATCACCCTGTATGAATGTATTACAAAAATATCAATACAGCCCATTAGAGTAGGTCCCCATTTCCAAGGAAACCAACCATAACTAATTGTTAAAGGCTTCGTTTAGAAAAGATTTCCACCTATGTCTTGGCCTGCAAACGTCATTTTTGACAAAAAATTTGAAATTTGTCAAAAACGGTTAGACTTAGGTATAGGACATTATACATAAAATGTGTCTAAAATTGTATGTAGAATCTAAATATGTAATAATATATAGGGTTTTCTATTTTAAAAAAAATTTAAAATTACTTCTAAGCTTTTATGATCTACCCTGTATAATTAAAAATATTTTTGGAATATGCACCAGAACATATCTTACAACTTTTGTATTTAATTTTTTTTTGTTTCTATTTAAATAAAGGAAATATGGGACTTTGTCACACTAATGCGCCACCCTGTATATACTCTATTGCCGTTTCTTTCCTACATGTATGATTTCAACCAGTAAAGCAAGAACGTGCACTAGTTATCTGAATCAAGAATTACATTATACGTTAGAAAGTATTCGTCCTAAGAACCGTCAGATTAGAAAGAAATAGAAAATAAAGCAGCCATACGTACCTATTATTAAACACATTTCCAACTTTAACAAACAAGTTTTTAATGACATTGCAGAAGTTCAAGGAAACGCATGGTTGCTTTATTTTCTATTTCTTTCTAACCTGACGGTTGTTATGACGAATAATTTCAAACGTGTAGTGTAATTCTTATTTCAAATAACTAATGTACGTTCTTGCTTTACTTGTTGATACCATACATGTAGGAGGGAAACGGCAATAGTGTATATGTCGGTGTTAAATAAAGCGCTAATCGAAACTGAAAATGTTAGAGTTAGAGTTAGAATTTCTTAATACGAAGCCAATTAGATCTATAAATTAATTAAATGAAATTGAAAATACTTAAACTGTATTATCGATATTTTATATAAGTGGACGGCTTTAAAATTTTTATGTTTTTATGTCTATTAACCTCTATCTGATATAGATTATTATCATTTATGTTTTTACAATGTTACCTATTTTCGTTATCAACATATAAAAAAGAGATTGCATAATTATCATAAAAGAATTGTTGGTATTAAAATTATTTCATGTCTTTTAATTTCCTCTTTGTAGGTTGGAAGGTTTTTAGTCGTTCCTCACTAGTTATTTTAATAATTCGGAGGTGTCTCATAAGTTACGTTTTCGTTAGTGGAAAACTCCACCTAAACGATGTTTTTATGCTTCTTAATTGTAAGACATAAATGAGAACCTTGCGGTTGGTGATAGTTTTAGTACTAAAACTTTTTTCAAATATGAACATTATTGATACTCGTCTAGGGATAGGGTTTTTAATTATGTTAAATAACACTGCCAAATTTTTGTTAAACATAAATATCCGTTCACTCTTAAACTTCATTACATTATTTTCAACATAACAGTTAAATATGGTGATTCTTATTTAAAAACAGAAATTATGAAATAGAACTAACCAAGCTTAAGTGTCTATTGTTATAAAACAATTGACTATATGACTCTGTATTGCAGAATTATCTTTAATAAAACATATTTTAATGTAAGCTGTTACATCAAAAATTGAGATTGCACATCAACAATAGAAATTGTGTTCTGCCAGATATTACTTCGGCGTTTGCCGATCTATTTTAATTAAGTCTAGAAAATTTATTGTAATACATACCAAGGTGTGACTCCGGATACAACCCTCAAGCTTAGGTGTGAATATCAACACTATCTAAACATTTCGAGTACCATCCATCGCTGTATTTTAGTTAAATTATTTGTTTCAATAACATTAAACGCCTTTATCTTGTATCTTGGAACAATGCAGTCATTTCCATATTAATAACCTAAAGATTGCCTACTATTTAGTTTAGAAGACAATAGTTCACTTGTTACACTAATATGTCCATTATAAATAATTCAACGGATACCAGAGACAATACCTATACGATTAACTTTGTGATGCGAAGCGGAAATTCCTAGAAACCAATTTTAATTTTAAAACGGAACATTGCAATAATTTTGGATTTCCTATAAATTTAATTTTACATCATCAGCCAATATCTGTAAAACAATACTGTTATTTTGTAACGAAAATGATAAGACAGTTGAAGTGTAAAGTTAATAATGTAAACGTGTTAAAATTACAATCATGCGTCAGATTTTGACAAGGTATGGCACTTTATACACCTTTATAACACATCTGAATATAATGCAATATTTGATCTTATTTGAATATGCAAATTTACGTCTAAAGGGTATCTTAAGTAAATCAATTCACAAAGGATTGAACAATTTAATAGATTTTATCTTTTAACATTTTTCTTATAAGAAATGGGATTTCAATTTCAAGGAATTTTAATAGAATTTTAACGCTTTATTTTTGCACAATCGGGCAATTTGACATGTTTATTGATTTAATTCTGGACTAAATAGGTTATGTTTACAAATCTGATCGGTAAGTAAGTACCTACTAAACTTTGACATTATTATATTATATTATAATAGGCTAGTTATAACCAAATTTCTTTGATGTAACCGTCTTTTTATAGCCCGCGGTTGTTATTATGACCCAACGGACTAGAATGAAACGTCAAAAATTGAAAACAATTATTGGCACAAAACTATGAGTTTATTTAAAAATTTTTACAATTCTTGAACTTCATTAATTTTATTTTTGGAAATACCTCAGTAATTTTGTTTAAAACTAACTAAACCAAATCGTCAAATGCATTATCAATTTATAATGCTTGCTTTTGTACTCGTATTCCTTTTGAAAACTGTTAACGTTTATAACCTTTTTAAATATTCAATATATTAATCGTGCATAAAATATTGTGTGAATCACTGGCATAACTGGTTTTTTATGGTTCTACGGCGCTTACCAAGTAAGCAAAAAGTAGACTTCGTACCATAGAAACCACGTTATGTCCTTAATCATAATTAACCATTATATATTTAGTTTTACACCATTTTTCTGTTTGTGCATTGTCACGTGACCGTGTTTTATCGATTATTTGCCGATAACTTCGAAATTCTAAATTATTTCTTAGGACTGCACATGTAGTATAAATTCATGAAATTGATAACGCGTAAATTCTTTGGGAATCTTTTGGATTGTAAGTTTTTTTTTTGTATGTGGAAAGAAGTCGAAATTTTTACAAATGGCAACCGCCTTTAAAATCCTTTTTTTGAAAAAGAAATAAGTTTTGGTTGGTTTATTAAATTGATATGAAAGTTTAAAATGAAAATGTAAACTTACGTATTGGTAACGATTATTGGTGAAACCCTTTTACTAACTTGAGAAGAAGAATTAATTAATTTTCTTTGTAATTAATAGTTATTTTCCTTATTGTAAGTTTTAGAAATTTTCGTTCGTTGAAAGGCAAAAATTACGTTTTATAAAATTTAATTAAGTATAACACTATTACGTTGTATGGTATATCTTTTGCGCATCTAATTGTAGCCGTCAATCTGTCGCCTTTTCTATTGATAAAGTTTTGGTCTTAAAAAGAGTTTGGATTTTATATATGTTATTTTGAGGTTAATTACAGTAGAATTTCGTTATCATCGACATATCATATTATAGAGATACCTTTTCGGAAAGCAATTTAGATGGATTGATGAAATTTTTTTGACGGCTTTCGAATTTGATTCGTGTTGGCGCGTATTCAGGAAATGTAAGTAATCCTTTTTATGATTGGCTAATTAAATAATAGAGATATAAAAATCCAAGGTAGCGACAAATGAAGTTACCGTTACTGCAACAAATGAGGTACCGCGAAATGACGCTATCCATAATCCGTGTTGAAAGAACTTCCGCTAGTAGAGGCGTCATCCCGAGCAACCCTTGAAGGGATCGTATGGAGTCGTTGAACCATCACGAGATTGATTTATCGTTAAGTGCAGTTTGTCCAAAGGGACAAGGTGTTAAGTGTTTTTTTACCTAGTGCTTTCACTGTTCTTTGGAGTAGTTATCGCTTTATGCGAAAAAAACCAAATGTCCGTTCCTAACTCCCAGACATTAATTTCACAATTCGCCGATAAATTCGCTGTAAATAGATAAGCTTCTCGTTCTTTTAGAAATAGTGTTATTCATGACTTGTATACAGGGTGCCCAGAAAGGTGTGGTCAAAACTGCTAGGACGTATAGAGGAACTCAAAATAACCCTAGTCTTTATTTGAATTTTTTTCCAATCTGTCTTCGTTATGGAGTTATCGGCCTTCAAAGTCAGAAGCTAAAAATTGAATTTCAATGTTAATTTTTAAACCGCTTCTTTCACTACCATGAAATTTAGACAACCTAACTACGTCATAGAAAGGCATTTTTTGACACTTAACTGGAATTCATTGTACCTTTATTGCACAGGTAAACCCAAAATTAAATTCTAAATTAACCCAATTTTTGACAGTATTGACAATTTTGGAATTTTACTATAGTAGTTTCATTCCCTATCATTTAGCAACAAAGAGGTACTCTTATGGGAAATCGATATCTCTTACCGTTTTCGAGAAAAATGCATTTCCTTCTGACAAACCATACAGTAAATGCATGTCTGCACACTCCTCGTTAGTAAATGCCTCCATATCTCTACTACAGTTTTAGCGGTATTAACTTTTTTTAGTTTTTGTTAACAAATTTACATCAAGAATCAACGATGACATTCATTTCCATAACAACAGAGAAACGTCACTTACAAAATGTTCACAGATTGTTTTTTTGTTTAGAATTTACGTTTTATATAAAATAGTATTTTCGAAACCGTTCGAAACTTAATTTTGACTTTACGTGTACAATAAAGGTACAATGAATTCCAGTTAAGTATCAAAAAATGCCTTTCTATGAGGTAGTTAGGGTGTCTAAATTTCATAGCAATGAAAGAAGCGGTTTTATCATTGAAATTCAATTTTTAACTTCTGTCTTTGAAGGCTGATAACTACATAACGAAGACAGAAAAAAAATCAAATGAAGACTAGGGTTACTTTGAGCCCTTCTATACGTCCTAGTAGTTTTAACCACACCTTTCTGGATACCCTGTATAGAGTAAAGTTAACAAGTAACGTGGAAGCATAAATATTAGTGTACATACAGCCAACTGTAATTTTAGTCCAAACGCAATCTGGAACCGAAACATTCACGAGTTCGGCCATACTTTAAGTTTCGAGCGCACTTTCAACTTCGACCACCACCAGGTGCCTGTAGAACAAAAAGGACTGTAGAATGTCAAGGTAATCATTTCTGTGTACATTTTTTTGCTGTGGTTTAATAAATTTTTGTGTGTATTTTATTATTTTCTAGTATGTACTAACGGTTGAATACGCTATCTTTTGAGATTAACGTTTCATTATTTTATCGTTTAAATTGTAATACAAGCGTATTCATCCGTGTTGTAATTCAAATTTATCTGAGCGTTTTGTCTTTTTTTGTTGTACTGCTGAATTGTATCGAAACTATATGTATTTAATGCGTTACAAGGAGAACGCAATTTATTTGTTATAACTATTTGTTGGGCCGGCATGAGAATAATATTATAGTAATTTACATAAAGGCCGACGTTGAAAATAGCTAGTATCGCCGCCTACTAGGTACTCTAAATGATTTAATTTCGAAGAAAAATTAATGTAACAATTGCGTGGTTATTTCGAGGGTGGTGATTTTATAATACATATCTTTAGGCTAACACACTGTTATTTTTTAAAATGTGAATCCAGCTGTGAACGCCTTTGCTGTACAGCACAATACTTACGCGCATATTAAGTTGTTTATTTGAAGTAAAATAATTACATTCGAAAGTTAAATAATTGATTATTAAAGTATAACGTAACATTTTACGGTCAATGCATTATTTTTATGAATTTGTGCATATTTTATAGCGGATTGATTAATTCAATTACGACTGGTTGTAAATTGAAGTAAGGTGAGTTCTATCAGATTTATTGTTTTTGATCAGATTAGTGATTGGTTTTTTTGCGGCACGCAATTATATTATTTGTAACCTTTCAGGTTAACGAAGATCTGCTGGTCTCAGGGCCACCTGCGATTACGTTCGGGTAGGCTTATGTATTTCAGCGTGCTAAGAGCTGACGTAATTAGGCATTTCAACACCCTATTGTGTCATTTCAAATACTCTGGCGCCCTTTCCGGTTTTTATGTCAACCCCAACTTCCTAACTTAACTTATTTATGGTAAGCTATCCTATTTAGTGAAAAATTTAGTACACCGAACCCAAGCCGACTACTGAGCAGTCGAGCAAAATCCGGTGTTACCTGTTATCCAGTTTTACCACCTGTTTATACCCTAACAGTATCTAAGTAACAATTCCAAAAACAAAATTCAGGAATATAAATTTGTATGGCTTTTAATCTTGGTTATTGAATACAATTATTACAAGTAGTACAGTTATTAAATGCAACTGGTGTGCTTGCTTAAACAAATTTCCCCAATATAAGCTTTTCCCAATTAGGCATTGCAACTTCGGCCTAAGTACTTCAAACCGATGGACCAGAGACTGTAGCGATTTTACGTAATTCTCTACGTTAAACTTTGTTGGCACACTCGAGCTTATTCTGGACAGAATATTTCATATATTTTTCAGTAACGGAAGACAAACTCCACCCACCATGCCTTTTAATGGCTAAAACAGCAACTCCTTTATTTACGAGAAGGGTGGCGGACGGTCTTTGAAAATCATGCCTAGTGAACCAAAGCGGAGTTGCCAAATTGTGGCTTTACGCAATCTTGGAAGACCAGCTTCCTATTGTATTTCTGCCTACTACCTGACAGGTCACTTTTCCATTTGGCATTCCCAAAAATAACTGAAAGTGTTTTCGTAACGCTCTTGTGATTTCGCGGAGCAACCTTGTTTCCACGAATTTTCCATGTTGGAATCATTACTAAACACACATTTTTCCTAGATTTTTTACAATATTAATTGAAAATCACTAGTACAGTATGACGTCAGCTTGAAATTTTTTATGTAGCAAAGGTAAATGCGGAAAGAGTTTAATACATTATCAATCTAATCAATGCATTTTCATTTTTGATTTTGTTTTTCGTACCTATCGTACAAAAATGATCATGAGCGTTAAGATCTATGCCGATCTCAGACAAACATTGTCTTCGATCGTTAAACTAAGTTTACCGTTTTTAATATTTAGTGAGTAAGCTAGTAATGTTAAGTGGCATAATTTTTTTGCTTATTTTGTTAATCCTAATTAAACGGAAATATTAGGTAGTACTAATACAAGCAATATTATGACACAACTGCAATGAAATTATGAATATCGCTTTGATGTATCAAAGTTTATATTTATTGTAAACTACTTTACCTTCCAATCTACATATACATGCGTAGGTAGAGAAGTGTTGTGTGGGTGTGCATGTGTGTGCGTGTGCGTGTGCGTGTGCGTGCGCGTGCGCGTGCGTGTGCGAGTGCGTGTGCGCGTGCGTGTGCGTGCGCGTGTGCGTGTGCGTGGAAAGGAAAGGAAAATTAATTCTTATTTAGTATTGGACACTAATCACCGATAATTAAAATGTTTTCTAATTATTTTTCGTAACGTTTCGATTTTAATGGAAGAAGTTTGTAGTGCTTTCTCTGGCTTTGTTATCTTTCTTAAAATACAATTAGCAATGGAAAATGGTGGTCTGGAGGGTGGCTACTATATTTGTAGTTATTTATTTACACGTGGAAATTTTAATATTGGATATGCTCGTATTGAATATTATGTTGGGGGAGCGAGATTGCTGGTGGAGGAGCTGGGATGCGCCTTTCGCGATAGTAGAGTGGTGGTGGCTACTTGGTAGTTCCCTGACTCGGGGGCAGTGTAAGTTTTTTAAATCTTCGTGAACGTTCCGTCTACATCAGTATTTATTTATATAGGCGGGCAGGATAACTAAACGTTTTACGCGTTTTCTTGTTAAAGAATGTTTAATACAGGACTGATTCTTTAATATAGGTTATCACGCGACCAGCAAGCTGGTATAAATACGGTTTTAGGACTTCAGTCAGAAAGTAAACTGTTAGAACTGAAACTGGTGGTTACGTTAAGTGGGATAAAGTTTAATACTCCCTTATTTTATGTACCCTTTTGCGGACTCAACTCGTGGACACACTGCACGTTATCTAATTAGGTGCTGAGTATCGATCAATAGATTCTATGCTGTCAGCCCGTTGCGCTGTTTAATCGATACCATGGGGCCAGCAGAATTTAGGCAGGCAGCCCTTTCGCCCGACTGTATAAGTGGAAAACTACGTCGGCAATAAACACCCGTCGTGGCGTTGTCCACGAATGTATGTGTAGGGTTGTAAAATAAAACTTACTTGCAGATGACCACAGATTCAAGTAATAGGAGGCTCAGGTTGATTGAAGTATTGTAAGATGGGCGAAGTTAAGTGAACGAAATGGAGAATGATAATAAAAGACGCGGTCGTAGCGCGAGCCGCTGTTTTATTGAAGTCTGCGGAAGGCGAGGACGGCTTTTGGTGGTGATGCTAATTCTGACAGCAAAATTCTTAATATTTTCGGAATAATGTCGTAGGGGATAAAGATTCATTATTTGGGAAGAATGGTTTTTTGGAAAGGAATTATTTTAAACATCGTATAATGGAAATTATTTTGGCTAAGGTATTTTCTTTGTCTTGGGCCACCTTCTGTACCTGACATACAGTTGTTCAAAATATTCAAGAGCAACTGAATTGAATTGAATTGAAAGGAACAGATTTTAAAGTCTTACAACAATAATAGAATGGGAGCAGAACGGAAAGTCACGTCAATATTAATTGAAAGTGGTGGGGGGTGGAGTGGAGTTAATTAAAAGTGGTGTGGTTGGGGTGGGAATGGGCGGTGGTCAGAGTGGGGTTATGGGTGTGGGGTGTAGGGGTAGGGTTCAGGGGTGGGGCTAGGAGTGGGGTCGGATTCTTTTCGGGGAGTTTTCAGTCCCTGGGCGGGGTTTTAGCTCCTAATTAAGTTCCTTTTGGCCATACTAAGAGACTTTTTGGCGGTTGAACCCCTGGTTATGGGTGTTAAATGCCCCCAGTCATTTTGGCTGGATTACAGTGGGGTTTAAGACTGGCTGAGGCCCTTATGGATTCATTAAGGAGGGGTTAAGACTAAGCCACACCCATAACTTCCACCTAATTGATTGTACGTGTATTAAGACGGGGCTAAGACTAGACTACACCCATTCCTTTTATCTGATTGGTTGTACGAGCGACCGCCCCTCTGGCTTCTGATTGATCCTTAACCCCACTGCTCAGCAGCTGGGTTCTGATAGGAGGCCTAAGCCACTGCATTCTGATTGGTTATGGCGGGAAATTTGAATTTGTATTCTAATAAGGGGGCATTGTTTTTAATTATGAGTAATAATTAAATTGCTAGGGCGCGGGTGATATGCGGAGGGGATGGAGAGGATTGGGTCAAAGTCCAATTATTTCAATTATGAGTCAAACAAATTCCTCGGCCATTTTGTTTTTAATTATGGGTCATAATCCAAACCCGCAATTATTTTAATTATGAGCCGTGATTAAATTGTATCATCATAACCCTTTTAATTAAACAAGACCCACGGCAATTTTTTTTTCGGGAAATTTGAATTTTTATTCTAATAGGGAGGACCTTAATGATTACTTGCGAGACAGGTGTAGGGATGAGCAACTTGTTCTCGGGGATTAGTGCCCTTGCTCTGAATATGCGTTTAAGTCTCTACAGGTTATGGGAGGAAATTTGAATTTGTATTCTAGTAAGGGGCCGTAATGCTACCTTTTAAGACATGTATTGTATTCTAATAAGGGGCCCTAATTCTAACTTGTAAGACAGGTATAGGTCTTCAAAACTTGCTTTCGGGTCTTAGCCCCTTGTCATGGCCCCCATTGACCCAAAATTTGAATTTGTTTGTGACGCCATCTACTTGTGTATAGACTAATGAATGTTTTCTGTAATAGAAGTAGCTCCACCTAGCGGTATATTCTAAAACTACATACAGATCACTGAAATGGTTATGAGGGAAATTTGAAATAAGAGGCCCTGGTTCTAACTTGTGAGATAGGTATAAGACGTCTACACCCTTTTTCAGGGTCCACTGTTACTCATAACTTATGAGTCATAATTAAATTTATACAAAAAGGTAAAACATTTACTGTGGCTCGATCAATATCGCACAGTTTGCAAAATTAACACACGGTTGAATAAGATCACATCTTGTAAAACAAACAAACTGCTGTAGATTTCTTAAGCTTTTTTAATGCCTGAAGACGAACATTGTCAAAAACGTCTATATCTGATCACAGTAATATTCTCTAGCTGTAAATAGACACTAAAAGTTTAAAGTGATGATTGCTGTAAACAGATGACGGAAACTTGAGACTCTGAACTGGAAACAGTTTCTACTAGCATTTTACATATAGAAACAAGTTTTCAAAACAGTTCTAAAAGATTACACAGAGTTAATTTTTACAGATTGAATAAATCTAAATACACTGTAATCTGTAAAAACACATAAATGAGAATCCCCACGTCTGCGCTATACGAATTTTTACAATTATTATATCAATTCTATTTTAGAGTTATTACAGTTTTTGCTGATAAACGTATAATTACATCGGTCGTATTTGATTTTGTTACACGAAGAATGTTTTTTAAGATGAGACTTAAAATTATTTTTCGCAATGTATTGCATAATTACATTAGACACATTAGAATACATTATTTGAAGATTGTTTGATTATTTGCACTAGGTGTTTTACCTAATTAGAGTGGTTGTATTTGGATTTACTATTTGAAGAGCGTTTTTTAACACGGGCATTAAACTTATTTAACTCATAATACAGGGTTATGTATACAAATTCCTATAACGTTGACTAATTAGGAAAATATAAGGAATATGAAGCGAGTCTTGAACGTTACATTGTTCGCTCAACTTGTTTTTCCTATCTAAAAACCGGTTTACGAAAAATGACCTTGGGTACTTAGGTCAAGCATATAAAATCACTCTCCATCTTCACTTTCAGTTTATACTTTGGGCTAAACTGTGTTATAATGTCGAGTCTATCAATTTCAACCCTTTTAAACATATTCGAGAGTGGACTACAGTCTGAAGATCAGGCGGTGGAGACGTATTACCACATTATTAAACGTGTTGTTGGTGGTGAAACTGTAACACCAGTGGAGTTGGAACGTTTCCAAAGACTAAGTGCCAAATGCAAAAGATCCAGGCCGAATCAAGGACTACTTTATGTACCATTTCAGCTTTTAAAATTATTGTTAATATTTTCTATCATTGTAGATGCTAGCTAAAGTTGAAGGGCGTGCTGGTGTTCACGATGGTGATAAAAACGCTAGATGTGACGCTGTAAGTACTTTTTATAAAACTGCATTGTTTACTGTACACATTCAATATCACCGTGATTTCAAGATGCTAATTTGTGTATTGTTTTAGCCATCAACTTCTTCAACCTATGATGGTGTCGGTATTCAGCAGCCGTCTACCGTGAAATACTAAGAGCAAACAGACAAATTAAGTGAGTGTATTTAAAGCTCAGACGCAAACGGGGTAACGGAGTCCTTATATGGTCGTGGTGATGGTGGTTGCGACGCATCTATGCATAATAAATATTTTGAAACAGTATTTACGGGGGCAAAATATATTGTCGATCAATCACCAATTACATGGCTATGGTAAGCAATAATAAATTTCTTTTGTAGTAAGATACACTAAATTTTATTTTTTGTTGTAGGGTACGTTAGATGAATTGCTGGAGAGCGTATGCAGGATTTAACCCATCAGACAGGGTTGGGATGGTGTTGACCAACGACAACTGCCCCGATAAGCTGTTAAAATTTTCATTCAGACGTGCAGACCAGCTGAGCTCCACTGTGATGATGACTACGCTGCAGAAAATATTTCAAAGTATTGTCAGTTTTTTAACAATGATACGTTTAATTTGCAAGTAGACAGGGTTGTTTTACCTGCGGGTTACGGTCCAGCTCACCAGAAAATGAGCGGCGTTAGTTTTACCAAGCTTTGCGCACGTGAAAAGGCGATTATAAGTATCAGTAATAGGGATCATTTATGTTTAGGGCGTGCATTAGCGGTAGCCGAAGCCGATCCTCAATTGGTAAACCTTAAAAAAGGTTGCCTTATTTTGGATCGGAGGACTCGGGCGTTATGTGCTGCCGCTAATGTTGATTTAAATAACATATTCAGCGATTTCGGGATTATTGAACAAATTACACTATAGTTGTATATAACCATAGATTAGGTCAGACGCTTTATCCCACGCGTAAATTATTAAATTTAATGTATGAAGATGAACATTATAATGTAATCACCAGTTTAAACAGTGTTTTTTCAACGACATTCTTTTATGAATTCTGTAGGTATAGAACTAATTGTAACGTACGTAACAAGAATTGTCCCTGTCCCTGTTGTCATAACAGTCCCACTTGCCAGTCTGTTGACGCTATCGTTTGTAATGAGTGCCATAGAGATCTCCGCGGGAATAAATGTCTACAACAGCATAAACTCAGCGGTCTGTGTAGCAAACTCCAGCGTTGTCGTACTTGTTTAAAGAGTGTATGGAAGGGTAAGATGCCTCATAATTGCGGTTTTGCATATTGTACCACTGTAAATCCGAGAAACCTATCCGTCATTTCTGTTATATACCCAAAAGCACAGCGGACTCGACAAAACTCGCGAAAGACTACATTTTTGTCTTTTACGATTTAGAGTGACGGCAACATACACCGACTAACAACACCTTCATTCACACTCCTCCATTGTGCATTGCCCAGCATGCCTGCAACCACTGTATTAATACCGATCTCGATTAGGAGAAGGGTTGCGGGCATTGTGGGCAACGCCAGCACATATTCACAACCTCTCCTGTACCCGAATTCCTTTTCTACATTTCATCCTTAACCAAGAAACAAGCTTCCATTATTTCCCTAGCCCATAACTCCAAGACTATCAATTTACGCTTAATGAAATCCTAAAGAATCCCTCTGCGTGGAATCCTAAAATCATATCTAACGACACTAAAATCGTGTCCCTGGTCTGTAACAATAAAATAAAGTTCATTGATAGCCTAAACTTCCTACCCATAGCCCTATCAAAACTCCCTAAAACCTTTAACTTTTCCCGGCTCAAAGGGCCAATTCCCTCACCTGTTTAACACTGTGAAAAACCAGAATTATGGCGGTTTTACCAGCCATGCACTTTTACGGTGTCGATGAAATGTATTCCGATGCTCGAGCAGACTTTATAAAGCCGTACGATTACGAAATTGCTAAGTGCACTGGTTTCAATTTCAGAAACGAAATAGAGCGATATGTTGTGCAAGACATGAGTATCCTTAAGAAAGCCTGTCTCGAGTTTTGTTGTAGAAAACAAGGTCGACTCGTTTAGAGAATGCTTCACGGTCACTGGTGCGTGTAGTCTTGTTTTCCGCAGAAACTTTATTCGCGAGAATACTATTGGACTCATCCCAAACGGTGGATACAGAATGAGTGACAATAAGTCGAGGATTTCTATTCAATGGCTTGTCTGGCTCGAGCATTCTGAAGGCAGACGTATTCAGCGTGCCGGGAACGCGCGTGAAGTACGCTTAAGGAAGGGTATCCTGGTTGATGGGTTTTGTCACGATACAAACACAGTATACCAGTTTCACTGCTGCTGTTACCACGATTGTGAATGGTGTTACCCCGGTCAAGCCGATAATAGTAAACGCGATCGTAATACAGTATTTTTACGTCGTGAGAAGACTGTGGCAACAGCACACAGGATACCCTCCTTTAACTGTGGTTTAATAAAAATTTGGGAATGTGAGTTTAGATCATTTTTAATACAATATTCGGCCGCTAGAGACTTAGTTTGCTCAAACAACGTGCCGAATCAGTCTCCTCTGAATCCCCGCGATAGATTTTTGGAGGTCGTACTAATGCGGTTAAGTTATATCATGAATCAAAACAAGATGTGCAAATCAGGTATCTGGATGTTTGTTCACCATACCCCATGTGAACAAATATGCCAGGTATCCTGTGGCTCATCCTACACTTCACATTGGTGCCGAGTGCTTAAACCTCGGCTTGCATACTGTCGAGGGTCTTGTGAAGTGTAGTGCGCTCTCTCCATCATATTTATACCATCCGGTCATGCATCTTAAGAAGCACGGTAAATTAATACGCGTGTTGTGTAGAACCTGTGCTGAAACCACGTTCCAGCATGATTGCGCACATACATAGGACGAACATAAATTTAGTAGAACTTACGTTGCGGACGAACTTCTAAAGGCTGTAGAATTAGGGTACCGAGTCTTAGAAGTGTGGGAGTACGAGGTTTGCCAATATGACAGGGCTAGTATGAGCGGCGGTCTTTTCTGGGGTTACGTCGTTACCTTTTTCAAGATCAAACAAACGTGCTCGGAGTGGTCTTCGTGGCGCAACGACACGAATATTTGGAAAGGGGGGGGTCCAATTGGACAAAAACAAAATTTGCGCTAATCCTGTCTTAAGATATATTTCAAAACTACTTTTAATAATAATAATAATAAAGTTTATTCGCGACACACAGGCAGCATAAAAAATTCAAAACAACATTTATTTATCCACTATTGTTTGATGCTGCTCCGGGAAGCAAAATAAAATGAAATTCAGACTTACCCAAGGTTGTCTGATTCTTAACGCATTCAATTAAACAACAGTAGCAATCATAACACACTAATCGTTAATACTTACTCCTAAATGTGAGTATTACATTATGCTGCATAACCTCCCTCTTAAACGAACTCATAGGTGCGGATTTAAGTTTATACGGTAACATATTTATATAATGTGAAATACAATAAGAATAAGATTCTTTGAAGACCTGAAGCCTATGAATAGAAATATCTAAAAGATCTTTGCGTCTTATGTTTATATTATGGACATCAGTACGAAAGATTATCTTTTGATAAAGGTATTGTAGATTTTTGTTAGTATTTTATGATAAAAACACAGAGAGTAAAGCAGTCGGCGATCACGCATACATAACCATCCAGTTTTTAAATTCATTTTGGGGCAAGTTGGGTCAGAGAGAGAATTTAACGTAACCCAGCATTATTTCTGACCGCACGATCCTTCAAAAGAGGTCCAGTCCACTTTACCCATTAACGAATAAGTTATGGTAGTAAACAGGATTAGATCTGAGAATAGGGTAGAACAGCTCAATACTGTCAATGCCATCTTGACAACTTGCACAACCGCCAATGCTCACCTGGTGCTGTACAGCTACCTGCATTCCGAACGGCTTCTGTACTTTCATACAGTCTCTGTGACTTTTACGCAAAGTCCTGTTGAGTGGGTTTCACCTGTCCATGATTTTCTGGGTGACATGACCGACGAGGTGGAGGTCTATGGAGTCTGGAGTAAAATAACGGAGTTCGTAAGTGGAGAGCCTAATAATTACGCGTACTTAAAAAAGAATACACATCCGTCTGTAAAGCTAATGGTGTCACCTTAAATTAAAAAATTCCCAGATTATTAATTTGGATGCATTAAAGGTTTTATTGTTAGACGGTATCGATCCCGTGTACGCACAAACAGACCGTAAAATTGTTAGGACTTCCGCATGTGAAGTTTTATCAAGGCCAGAGAGCAACCGGGTGCAGTACAATAAACGTCGCCGAAAGGAGGATGGTTATGACACGCTTTCTTAGGGTTAGGAGGCTCACACATAGCTTTGCGGTCGTGCCGCAGTCTTAAAAATCCCGCCAGCCACGTGACCATCCTTATCCCCATTCCATTCCTTACCGTTTATATTTTACCCCTGTAATTTGAATTTTTAGATATATTTTAGCTTATAAAACACTATACCGGTGTAACTTTGTTTTAAGTCTTTTGACTATTTTAAGTATTTTTATCATTACCCCCTATGTTTTAACCCAGTGGGTTTATTTTTTAGATATATTGTAGTTTATAATACGCGATAGCTGTAATTATAGGTCCTTTTAATAGTTTAGCTGTTCTATCATTATCTTTTATATGTCAAACCTGTGATATTAATTTTAGGTGTATACATTCGATTATAATACACAACAGTTTTTTACTAATTTAATTGTTCTTATCAGCGTATTCAAAACTCTGCAATAACGTCATCCGCTAATTTGAGTTGTAGTACAAACGAGTAAGCACAGAATAAAATAACATTATCGTTTTTACATTAGTAACGTTCTAGTTGTGCTACCGTCAACAATGAATTCACCCTACTATGAGCCCACAATTGCTGATATTCTAGATTTTGAGGATTTAATGCTAAATTACTATTGCATAACAACGCCTGAATATGATGCAATCGTGAAAGAGGAGGATAAAGAAAATGTGACTGAGAGTGGTGACCTAGTTAATGTTAGTAGTGAAAAGGAGGCTTGTCAGAAGATTCACCAGGTAAGCCGGATACTGATGCTACATGAGATGTAATATTCAAATAGCATTACTTGTAATAAATCATTATTATTATTATTATTACTAATAAACCTTAATAAAATAAGGAGAATGCTTTTGATACTGATACATAAGACGTATTCTTAAAATACAATTACTTGTAATAAATTATTATTATTTAAAAATCTTTTTATTGGAGTTTATACTAGTAACAGGAAATATTCATTAGTCGATACACTGCTAGATGCCGCCACGAACAAATTCAAATTTTTGGAGAAGGGGCGAAGCCCCGAGAGCAAGTTGCAAGAATTACTGCCCCTTATTAGAATACAAATTCAAATTTCCACCAATCAGAGCAGCTGCAGACACTAAATACAATTCAAACTAGACCTGGTAAGCCAAAGAAGTGGCGTGAGGCCTAGTCTTAACCTGTCTTAAAGTTAGCATAAGGGTCCACCTTAGCTAGACTTAAAATTCAAACTTAACCTACCAAAACAAAATGGCTGCTACCACACCATAGGGGCTATCAGCACCATAATTACAGGGTTATAATGATACAATCTTAATTATGAACAAAATGGACCGTCTTGATTATCAGCTATAAATGACCAGGGGCTGAAATTAATTTATTTACCGATTTAAGATTCAAACAATATAATTACGGCCCTCATAATTAAAATACATTCGGTTTTATACCCATAATTAACCAACAAAATGGCCCTACCACTTGTTATTCATATTTAAAATGACGTCACTTTGACCCATCCCATTCTACTACTGATACCAACAATTTAATTATGACATAATTCAAAACGTGGCACTTATTAGAATAAATTCAAATACATCAGAGCCCAGCTGCAGAGTAATAGGGCTAAACACAATCACGAGACCAGAGGCGAGCTCGTACAACTAACCTGGTAAAAGGAATGGGTGAGGCCTAGTCTTAACCCCTCCTTAATGAAGCCATAAGGGCCTTAGCTAGACTTAAACCCCACCTTAACCTACCCAAAATGGCTGCTACACCACACCCTAGGGGCTTCCAGCATCGCTAAACAGGGTTACACCGCCAAAAAGCCTCTTAATATGGCCAAAAGGACCTTTTTACGGGCTAAAACCCCGCCCAGGGGCTGAAAAAATCACCCGAAAGGAAACCGACTTGCTACTAGGCCCCAGACCCCACACCTCCCCCATACCCCCACTTTGACCCCCAACCAACTCCCTACCACTTTTAATTAATTATGACGTCACTTCCGCTCCCATTCTACTACTGATCAAGAAACGGATTGCTTTAAACGTGGCACTGTAGAATATCTACTACAAGTAGATAAAGGGCAAACACAATCACGAGACGAGAACAAAGAGCTAATTGAGTTGACTTTGGGCGTTTTAGTGCATCTCCAGCAAAAATACATTGGCGACTCCCTGGGCCAGTCCATCACGCTCGATGGATGGTTAATTTATGCCATGAAAATCTAGTTATTTCGACACTAGAGATACATTTGATCAAGAGAAGAAGCGCAGCTAAAACGTTTTGTGACCTTGGGTGCTCTGTGATACACCGCTACTTTGATTAAAGGAAGAAATAATACCGCTTTGAAGGTGTTTGAACGGCACCTACGGTACATCTCTGAGGAACTAGTTGCTCTTGCCATCTTCTCTAACAAAGTACCAAGTGCAGGAGGGTAAACTGTCCTCAATTCACACGACAATTCGAATGGTTTGGGAAATCCAGATATTCTTAAAATCCTAGAACCAAAGTTGAGCAGCTTTGCTGCCACAGGAACTAAAGTTTTTTTGAAAAAATGACTATCACAACTTCATTTTTTGGTTTTGAACCAGACACGTGGGCAGAAAATACAGAATTTATTAATGGACTGGTCAAAGTCAAAAATCTACTATTTGTTAACGACTCTGCTGCAAGATGTGTAAAGATGTTTGGAGATTTCAACAAAGTATTGACAACAAAAGAAGAATACAATTTGCTACAGAATATCAAAGCTAATAGGACGCAATTTCAACCTAAACAACAAAACACGCCGCTCTGAAAGGCCTGGACTAACGTAGCAGTGAGCGATGGACTGAGCAATGATGTTTTATTATATTATTATAAGTTTTTGTTATGAACGACTAGGTTGAAAGGTAAATATATTAAAAAATTATTATTAATTTTATTAAATATAAATCCTACTCGAGGTAAACGTTTTATTTATGTATTTAATAAAATTAATAATAATTTTTAATTACATGTTTTATTATATTTTATGTACTTCTACCTTCCATAATCTTATGACAAGTGTCTTATAAATGACATATTACATTAGTATTTCAGTTTATGAAATATCTAGTTTCATTTAAAAACAACTGAATCCCGTTTTTTGGTAAACTTACAAATATTCAAAGCTGTTGAGCCCTGTGTTCCAGTTGGAAAAAGAAATAAAAAAGTTAGCGAATGCATTCTTTTGCAAGGTGTAAACATATGAGGGCTGCCCAGACCTCTAGTAAAACTTTCATTTTTTTTGCATCTAAAAGTGCGCCACCAGGTGGCACCATACATTTGCTAGCCAGATCTCCAGATTTGGCACCTTGCGACTTCAAAACGCATCCTCTCCCTTGAGAGAAGTGCGTTGGTTACTGACAGACAGTTAGCTAATGTAGAAAATAGTTTTTACAACAGACTAGGGTATTGCTTAGCTCAAAACGGGGGGTTATTTGAATATTTACTAGAATTTGTTATTTTCCAATAATACACCTATTTTTGAACACGTTGGAAGGGACATGATGCCTAGGGCATTATGATATTACTATGGAAACAAACCCACTTTGTTTATTACTAAAAATACGCATGACCATAAATGTCAAAAATAACATTCAATATCTTTTTTTAAGTGAATAATACACTGAAAGGACATTAAATATAGAAGGCACCACAGGTGTTACAGGAGTAATGCCCTCGGTCAACGTACATCCCTCAAGTCAGATACACTGTTGACCTTGGGGCATTATTATACCCGTAACACCCTTGATAACTTAATTACTATAATATTTATGTATTGCTGTATTATAGAAATAATTGTCAAAAGCCTACGAATTTAATACACATGTTAATTGCCTATGTTCGTCTTTGAGAGTGGACACCCGGTATGTAATTCCGAGAAGTTTCCAAATCATCATCGTATTATGCATTAATCCTACTCGTGAAAGGTAATGACGTAAATGGATAGAATTTAATTTAACGTTAATTTAAGATAAACAAGATAGCCGGTTCAATAATAAGTTATTAAAACTAAAAGTGATAACCCATAAAGAAATTACCTTTTATCCAAAATATAAATTAAGCCACTATTTGACGTTGCCGCGCCACAATAAATCTAAATAAGAGTGTTTTTTTATGTAAACCTAAAATTTGCATATCTAATATTATACAAACACCCCATTATAATTTTCTTTAAACAAATTTCAATATTTTTAATACACAGACCGTTGCTTTCTTATTACATTATAACTATTATAATACATTTGTGTTGTTTTTACAGAGTTTCGGTCCTCCCATGTAATTAAGGCAAGTAATTTAATAATACGATATATCGACAGCTCAGCAAAATCCATCAAATTTTATATAATTTATGATATTAAAGTTTCGAAACTTGTTATAAGTCATATTTTTTCTTTAAAAGGCAGGTGTTAAATAGTCGATTATACGATTAGCAATTCAAGGCCTTATAATGCACTACTTACTACCGCGATTACAGTTAGTTTAATATGAAATTTTAATAGCTTGTACAATTTTAATTTGAAGCACTTAATGACACAATTAATTTGTAATTCATCTTTAATATCTGGAACTTTTTATAAACGTATAACATTGGTTGTTTGCATTTTAATTTGAGAGATTATACTTGTTGTAATCGAACTATAAAGTGCTTAATCGAAAAAGAGCTTACGGAATTTTTATATTAACCTAAATCAAATATTTGACGACGGATTCGGGCAGTTATCCTTAACATCCTCTTTATTATGGTGATAGGCTGATAACACTTCGAACATGGTCTGAAACCATCAATCAATCGGGGTCTTATTAGTGGGGAATTCTCGTGTGATAATTATATACCACCACTGGCCGACATCCGCTAAAAAAGAAAATATTGTACAGTAGTCTGTTATATTGAGGTGAAACTATACATGTTCATATCATGTAATTAAATTTTTGTTTAAATTAAGAAGAACATTATAATCTTTTTCTTTAATGTTAGTCTTTGGTGGCTTTAATGTCGATTAGAAAAATATAATGACTAGTTTATTCATTCATTCACGTCTTGCTTGATCGTTAATTATATTTCAATGTTTATACGTTCGAATTTCATCATTTTTTCAGTGAAATGCATAAAATTCTGTAACTAATTAATAAACAAGTGTAACTAATTACATCGTAAGAGGTTAACAAACTCTTATTTAAAAGATAAATCACAGCTGAAGCATTGCTAGTGAAAGAAAACTATTTCAAGTAGTATCGGCATATAATAATTTAATCGTTTATTTAAATATATCATTCATAAAGCTCTGCTAGTACAAAAGTTATTATTGATAAATTCTTGGTTTCCAAATAGTGAATGTGGCATGCATACCACGATTGAAGAAATTCTGTAAAACTTACTTGTGGATAAATGTTAAACGAATAACTTTATGTACTCTTTTGATTATACTAGGTTAAACGCCGCAAGATGGTCGAGGAGGATACAGTAAAGAAAGTATACCTTAATTATTGCCGTGAGACACATCAACTCGTCTATATTTATGAATGATAAATCGTTCCTTGGTTGTGTGATATATAAAGATAATTGTGACTAGGGGATAATACAAGTAGAAGGATAATGGTAGATATAATGATTCTACTTTTTTAATAAAATTGAATTAAAAATAAGTACCACAACACCCTTCTAGTTGATTTTAGTGAAATTATTAAAAGAGTATTCAGGTAAACAAAATGATCATATTGAATTTGTCAGGGAGTACCGATAAGAAATGACGTCTGGAAATATATATGCAAATAACCCATCGTGTGCTTTAGGCGCTAGACACTATAGGTGCCACCTCCATTATCCTGTAATTTCCGTTCTAATTAAGCTAGAAATACCATTTGGTTGCTAAATAAAACGCACTTACGTATATAAGTGGCTTGAAGAATAAATTATATGAAAATACCCAACCGATGCTTATTCGGTCCCCATCCCCAATGTAATTTTAGCTCTAATCCACAATAAACTTTCAAATTGGGGTCAACTTAAAGTAAATTTTATTTGTTAACTAACCGAGCCAGTAAAATTAAAAAATACCCTATGTTTTAGACACCACGTGCTAAAAATCGCTCTCCTCTATAACGCTAAGTTACAATTTCTGATCTCTTTTGTGGTCGAAAAAAAACTTAATTTCTGGTTCCGTCAAAGATATCAATGGTGTATCTACCACAACTTACTTCCATTATATAAACAAAATACTAATTTATTGCGGTAGCTTTTTGGCCGTATGTTACTTCAGCGCAGAAAAATTAATCGAGTATGAAATAATGTTTTGTCCCGTCAACACATTGAAACATTGCGATTATTTGCTGATTTTTTATGTGCCTGTTTCATTTCTTTTCACAAGCCGTTTTGTCAAATCAATTTAGGTTATTCCTAGCATAAGTTTTGTTTGTCAAAGGCTTGAAGAAGAAACTATATAAAACTTCCGCCCGTCACTAGTTTTTTATTATTTTAATTCAGCTAGATTTGACTATGTTAAAAAAATTTAATTTTTATATAACCGTTACCGGGAAATTGAAATATACCACGTGTGTCAGGCATCAGCTGCAAATATTATACTCCAAAGCTATACTGCAAAATCATAATTTCATGTTGACTGTCCGTCCGTAGGTCCCACCCGTTTCCAGTGTAACTGAAAAATAGCAGTTAAAAGAGCGAGGCTCCAAATTTACATCTCATTTTGAATCTACTGAAGTTAAGTTAGTTTTTACATAGAAAAATTTGTTTTTCGAAATGCACCCAAAAACCCTTGTAACGCGTTAATTTAAAATCTGCATTTTCTTTCGATTTTGAGAATTTCATGTGTGTATTGTGTGTTGGGTGTATTGCGTGTATTGTGTGTGATATTATGTGTATGTTATTGTTGTATGTGTGTATGTGTGTATTTGTGTATGTGTGTATTGTGTGTATTGTGTGTTATTAGTTGTGTATGTGTGTATTTGTATTGTGTAGTATTGTGTGTATTATTATGTTATTTTATTGTATTTGTATTGTATGTGTATTTGTATGTATTATTTTATTATTGTATTTATTTATTGTGTATTTATTATGTATGTATTATGTGTATTTTTATTTATTTTATGTGTATATTGTATTATTGTATTGTATTATTGTGTATTTGTATGTATTATTATTTATTTGTATTTATTTGTATTTATTGTTTATTTTATTGATTATTGTGTATGTATTTGTGTATGTATTATTGTTATTGTGTATGTTGTATATTGTGTATTATGTGTATTGTTATTATTTATTGTTATTATGTGTATTATTGATGTATTAGTGTATTATTAGTGTGTATGTGTATTGTATTGTGTGTATTGTATTATGTATTGTGTATTGTGTATGTGTATGTATTGTATGTATGTAGTGTATTGTGTGTATTATTGTTATGTGTGATTGTGTGTTGTGTGTATTGTGTATTATTATTGTGTGTATTATGTGTATGTGTATTATTATTGTATTGTGATGTATTATGTATATTGTGTATTATATTATTGTATTGTGTATATGTATTTATGTATTGTATTATTGTATATTATTGTGTATTATTTATTGTGTGATTATGTATTTTTATTATTGTATTGTGTGTATTATTGTATTATTATGTGTTATTATTTGTATTTATATGTATGTGTATGTGTATGTGTGTATTGTGTGTATTATGTATTGTGTGTATTTATTATTTATTATTTTTATTTATTTATTTATGTGTATTTGTTATTATTATATTATTGTGTATTATGTATTATTTGTATATTGTATGTGTTATTTGTATGTGTATTATTTTTATTATATGTATTATTGTGTGTATTATTATTATGTTGTTTTGTATTTATTATTATGTATTATATTATTATTTATTTTATTATGTATTGTGTTATTATTGTGTGTATATTGTGTATTGTGTATATGTATTGTGTATTTGTATTATGTAGTTATTGTGTGTATTGTGTGTGTGTATGTATATGTATGTATTATGTGTATTATGTATGTTGTGTATTATGTATGTGTATTATGTTATGTATGTGTGTGTATTATTATTTGTGTGTATGTGTGTATGTATTATTATTGTGTGTGTGTGTATTGTGTTGTGTGTATTTATTATATGTATTATTATTATTATGTGTATTATTATTGTTGTATTGTGTGTATTATTGTATTATGTATTTGTTATTATGTTTGATTATATTATTATTATATTTTGTATATTATTGTGTGTTTTATTGTGTATTATGTATTATATTATTTGTATTATTTTGATTATACTAGGTTAAACGCCGCAAGATGGTCGAGGAGGATACAGTAAAGAAAGTATACCTTAATTATTGCCGTGAGACACATCAACTCGTCTATATTTATGAATGATAAATCGTTCCTTGGTTGTGTGATATATAAAGATAATTGTGACTAGGGGATAATATAAGTAGAAGGATAATGGTAGATATAATGATTCTACTTTTTTAATAAAATTGAATTAAAAATAAGTACCACAACACCCTTCTAATTAATTTTAGTGAAATTATTAA
>JARFJB010000074.1:365000-440350 GCA_036346205.1 Vesta saturnalis
TGTATTTGTTTTGTGTGTGTATTGTTTTATGTATTATTGTGTATTGTGTATTTATGTATTTGTTATTTTTATGTGTATTGTGTGTATTTGTATTGTGATTGTGTATTGTATTGTGTATGTATGTATTTGTGTATTGTGTATTATGTGTATGTTATTGTGTGTATTTATGTTATTGTATTGTGTATTATGTGATTGTATTATTATGTATTATTATTAGTTATTATTTATTATTATTATTTATTTGTATTGTTATTATTTATTTTATTTATGTATTATTATGTTATATTATTATATTATTATATATTATGTATTATTTTATTATATTATATTATTATTATTATGTAATTATTATATTATGTATTATTATGTTATTTATTATGTATTGTGTGATTATTTATTATGTATTATTATTGTTATTTATTATATGTATTGATATTTATTATTATTATTATTATATTTATTATTATTTATGTGTATTATTATTATTTTATTGTATTGTGTATTGTGTTATTATTATTATTGTGTTGTATATTATTGTGTATGTATTGTTATTATGTATGTGTGTTATTGTGTGATAGTGTATTATTTGTATTTATTATTGTTATTGTGTTATTGTTATGTGTATTGTTATTATTGTTTATTTGTGTTATTGATGTTTGTATGTGTTATTATTATTATTGTATTATTATATTTGTATTGTATTGTGTATTGTATTTATTGTATTGTGTATTATTTATTATTGTGTATTATATTAGTGTATTTATTTTTATTATGTGTATTATTGTGTATTGTGTTGTATTGTTTTATTATTGTATTGTGTGATTATGTGTATTATATTTGTGTATTATGTATTTATGTATTGTGTGATATTCTCTGCGTGTATGTATGTTAAGAGGAATCACAGATTAGTACTTATTCTCAAGCGTTCAACTAAGTTTCTATTATTTTAGAATTTGTTTTTCCCAAAGATTATATCTACTATATAACATATATACTCAGCAGGTATTACCACTTAAATTTATGTAAAATTTGAAATAATTTATATAAATTTAAAAATCACGACTTGTTTCTTACGTTTATATATTCGTTGGATTAGGTAGAAAAAATAAGTCAGGAACTAGTATCATCTTAGTCTTAAATTAAAATCGTTTGGAAACAGATATCTTAAATAGTCGTATATCCAAAATTGTGCTTATATTAAATTTACCTTGCTTAAGTTTAGCTTGTAAGTGGGTAACAGAGGTAAAAATATTATCAATAGTTGAATCCAAACTGATTTTGAGAATGTGCTATTACATATCGTTTATAAATCTACAAGCAATAGCTTACTTTTTTCTTTTTCTCAAGTTTCATTGTTTTAGTTTTGAAGTTAAAAATGTTATTCGCATAGTTTGTATGCAGTTAGGTTTCAAACTAAAAGAAACTGTTATTTGCAATTTTGTTTTCATTTACACAAAGACAATAACGGTTGACCATTAAATATATAACTTGAGAGGTTAGAACATCGTATACAGTTTTGTCATGGGAAGGTACGATTCTAAATTGTAGGCAATTAAAAGTTGGAAGTTGAATGTCTTTTGATTGTAAGTTCTAAACCATCTGTTGGTTTTAGTAATATTCCAGTGATAAAATCGCACTGTGTTAATGTTTGGTTTTGTTAATTATCGTATATCTTATCGTGTATGCGAGAGGTAAGTGCGCGCGTTGCTACACCACTTAGTGTGTAAAAAATAAATAAATTACGCAAAAGCAATCCCCGTTTCCAAGGGCTATTATATGCCTAATTTTATTAAAATTGGTTCGCTCTTTTCCAAGTTTATTAATCCCCCTCCACCTACTTTTTTCGGACAAAAATATTGACACAAAAATTTTAAAAAGGGTACAAAGAACAACTCACCAAATATTGCAATGATTAATAGTTCAGGAAAGCTTAAAGAACAAACAAACGTTCATAATTAAATATTAAGAAGTCAAAATGAATCCATGTTTACGTAGTACCTTTAATAACCCGAGGTGAGTATAATAAGGAACAATCCACGTGCGGTTGACTTATGCAATATGCTTATAGATTTTTATTAAATTGGATATATAGTCTTCGGATTATGGACCGATTATTTATATAGGGATTTATACTCTACACTTTTGATAATAAGCTGTAGTTCTCAAGCTCAAGATCTTAAAGTACCCATCGTCTCTCCAATTTTCCAAAGCAAGCCAGTCATGTGGCGCATGTTGAACCCGGAAGTCGTATCGGCTTGGAACCCGCCGAGAGTTAAATTCCCAGCAAGCTACTGAATTGTTACTAATTTATTTCCACTAAGTTGGTAAATTAATTTAGATGAAATTTAATAAACAGGATTTCGGACAAGCATTTTAACTTGAAATTTAACGGAAAGCAGTCCAGGTTTAAATAGCAGAAAATCAACTAATACAGAATAATGCTTTAAGTAAATCTAGTAATAGGAGAGCTGCTCTTCAAAATATGGGGGTTCCAGGAATGTAAAGTTAATACTCTCTTCGAGAAAGGAAGACAAGGTTATTGCAAAAAAGCAATGGTTTCACACTAAAATTTGCGGTCAGAAGTCTAAGATCAATGTATGATCATGATCACACATGTGGAAGTGGAAAAACTGCGCGAAATATGCGATATTCATGAATTACATAAAAATTAATTTTCAACAGATGTAATCTTTACAGTGTACTTTTAGTTATATCATTTTAAAGCCTCGCGCGCGGTCTGCGTCTTAACTCGATCGCATGTGTCTCTGCCCTTTTTTTTTTGCTTTGAGCTTAAGAATCAACACGTGATATATGTAAAAAAAAGGCCAGTATCGTAACATGGATGTACTCCACAAAAGTTTGCTATAAACGTCTTTTTACTAAGAAACGTCAAGTGAGATTAATAACAAATCACAATGGAACATGATTAACACACATACTTACAATTTTAATTATATTAACATAACACAAATTACACTGACATTTATTATAAAATATTCCAGTTATTATTGTGATTTTGTAGCGTTGATTCAGTGTGCCCAAAATTGAAAGGGAATGTATTGGAATCTCAGATACTATAAGAGATAGAAATGCGCTTAAGTAAGAAAAGTTTTAGACAATTATGTTAGTAATTTAATAGTACTTACGTAACTGGTATGGTTCTTGAACTATTTTAAAAAACGAAAAGTTGCATTTTAAAAAATTCGCTGTATTTCGTCCATTTATGGAAATTTTCAAAATCTGAATAAACGTTTTCAAATCATCTTTTTTACGTAGAGTATTCGGATTTTAAATACAACGTTTCGGATTTCCGAAACTATTATGCTGTACACCCTTTCTTATGGACGCCTTGTTGGATTTCAATTAATTCAGGAAAAGGCTTTATATGTCTTTTCAAACATATAACACTTATATCGAATAAAAAACTACAAAAATAACAACAACTTTTATTTCCACCATATCAGATCAAGTGCTATTTCATTTTCGAAAATTAAACTTAGCAAAAACAGTTCGGTAGAGTTCAAAACAAGGTTTCAGGTAATTTGATTTTAATAAAAAATAAAATAACAACTAAGTTAGCGTTAAAAGCACAATAAAGGAAAACAATTTCGACGTTTCCTGAATACGTACCTAATTTAAGTTAGATGATATAATATTCTTTTACTAGTAGTCTTTTAGGAGATATATGTGAATTATACAAATAACATAATTAATTTCATATTTTAACAAGGTACCAATTTGTGTCATACAATGGGCATACATGGAGACCATTCATTAGAACCTCAGGAGTGCCGCAAGGGTCAAATTTAGGGCCATTACTTTTTTTAATCTTTATCAATGATCTACCATTATATGTGGACGACTTGATAATTTTCACTCAAATTTCTTCCGTATCTGATTGTGAAAACCTTCAACGTGATTTGGATTCACAATCTACAGTTATGACCATTTCCACGTCTTTGGTTAGATCTCGCTTAGAGTATGGCTCCCTAATATGGTACACAATTTATAAAATATATATTAACAAAATAGAAAGTATTCAGTGGCGATTTCTTAAATATCTATGTTTTCGAAGTGGCGGGATCTATCCAGAAAGAAGACTTCCTCGAAATGTCTTACTTGTATTCGACTTACTACCACTGGTCACCAGAAGAAAGCGTCTCTGTACCGCATTCCTACATAAAGTACTAAGCAATAAAATATATTACCCTTGGCTTTTGGAAAATATCCATTTTGTGGTAACGGGTTATCTGCAAGAAATCCATCAGCATTCTTTCTGCCCACACGTAAATCCAATATGTTATTAAAAGCATTTAATGTGTACTATTTTTAATAACATTTCTGCTTCTGTTGGCATATTCAACATTGATTTAAAAATTTACTCCAACCAATTCAATGAAATATAATGAACATTTGTATTCACCATTACGTTTGTAATTCAGAAAATTTATTCTTAATTGAATTTTAATTTAGCTAGTTTATTTACAGTATCGTTTATTATTTCTATCTATGTTTGTTACCACAGCTTACTTCTATTTATTAAAACGTGTAATTTTAATCTGTTGGATAATAAGTATTATTATTATTTTATTATTATTATTATTATTATTATTATTATTATTATTATTATTATAACTAACAATATTGTCTTTAAATGTTACTTTTCAAAATCCCGATTGTTTTTGATATTAACATTTTATTAACAAGGTGTTGGTAACGCAGTGAATTGCATTCTGATTAATGTTTGAATGTATATCTCGTACACGCTGCAGGAAATGAAATCCATGTGCATCGCTTTTTACATGCCGCCATAAGTATGGAGACCTGGAGAGTCATCGTATGGTTCCTCTACTAAATATGACATTGTAATTAAAATTTTCAAATAGAAATATTTAATTTTCCTGAATTATGAACAGGGCGGCTGCTTTGTTGAAATTATAAATTATTGAACACTTTAGCTACTCTAATGGCCAGAATCTTTTGATTTCGCAGCTGTTTGCTTGAAAACAACAGCAATACTGTAATAAAACTGGTTCAACGAAAATAAATATTAATGAATTCTACGCCACACTAACGCCAAACCGAATTTTCATTTACATTATTCTCGTAAAGGGTTTTCTGCAGCCCAGTAATGGTCCTTATGATTACTAAACACACCACAATTACTAAAACATTTCTCTTACGTCCATAAACCTATTCGAGAAATTTCTATTTTCGTGACATTTCCCCCAGTACAAACTGAAAAAGTGTAACCTTTTTTCAAAACCGCCCTTTTGGAATGTGCAGGAGTGGGTTTATATAGACTATAATAGGATATTTGAAAAATATCATGTACGGTTGACTACAAGATTTTCATGTAGAAGGATTTTCTTGAAAGTATTCTAGCATGTTCCTGTTGCGAGTTTCATTGTTTTTTAAATATTTTTAGGCCAAGGTCTTTCACAATATCCATATTGAGGCAGTGGATGACAAGCTTAGGGGACGCCGCTGGTGAACTGTTTTTCCGAAAAATATATCGTTTTTCCGAAACAATATCAGAGACAGAAAATTTTGGACTTTGTGAAAAAACAATACATTTATTATTTTTCGAATTAATTAATAATTGAATGATAATAATAACAATGATAAAAACAATCTAAAATTTTCAATCATAAGCTGCTTCAACCAGTTCAATGGTTGTAAGGTTTTGGTTTCCGCGTGTAGGTGCTGCATAATCTCATCTTAAACAGGAAAAGAAGAGAAAACTTTATGTAACATGTATTTTGTTTATTTATAAAGGGTAGTTTAGTTAAATCAGCGCGCATCTGTTGGTTTGTTGCTGTGTCGATCGGTAGTTGATACTTTAAAACCATTTGAATTACATATAGGTAGAATTCATGTGTTAATTAAAGCAGTGAGCAGTGAAAAGTGATTTATATTGTTTGTAAGTTTTTATTTCTCATGCAATACATTCTTTTCATGTTCCTTTCTTCTTCCTCGTGTGCGAGTTGTGTGCAAATTTGTATATAATGTCTCATTTATTACTCACTCAGTTTTATACCGTTTTTGGAGCACAAAGAAAGAAAAAATTATCCAGCTACCAAAATTTATTGAGCAAAATAAAAGAGAAGAAGCGCTTGAGAAACAAATAAAATACACACACACGCACGCACGCAAGCCCGCCACGCACACACACACACACACACACACACACAAACACAAACACACAAACACACACACACACACACACAAACCCACACACAAACACGCACACGCACGCACGTACACCACACGCACACGCACACGCACAAGCACACACACACACGCACACGCACAGCACATGACACACACACACGACACAGCACAGCACACACACACACACACACACATACAAACACACACACACACACACACACACACACACACACAACACACACAACACACACACACACACACACACACACACACACACACACATCACACACACAACACACACACAACACACAGCACAAGCACACGACACGCACACGCACACACGCACACGCACACACACACACACACACGCACACACGTACACACACACACGCACACGCACAAGCACAAGCACAAGCACAAGCACAAGCACAAGCACAAGCACAAGCACAAGACAAGCACAAGCACAAGCACAGCACAAGCACAAGCACAAGCACAAGCACAAGCACAAGCACAAGCACAACACAAGCACAAGCACAAGCACAAGCACAAAGCACAATCACAAGCACAAGCACAAGCACAAACACAAACACAAACACAAACACAAACACAAACACAAACACAAACACAAACGGCAAACGCAAACGCAAACGCAAACGCAAACCAACACACACACACACACACACACACACACACACACACACACACAAACACACACATACAAATTACTTGATTTTTTCTAAAACCGCAGAGTACTTCGTCACTGAAAATGTATGTATAGAATATATATGGATGTGGGTTTTCAGGTTTCCGCGAGTGCTGGATATGAAGTTGGTGTTCTTCTGGGTTCGGTCTTGCGTAGATTCTCCTCCACAGTTCTGAAAAGAACCGGTGTTGAACTGACGACGTTTTGGCAGAATCTGACCTGCCATTTTCAAGTCTCCGTGTTTCGCTCCTGGTAACTCGAACTGAACTGAGGTCCTCGCTGATGTTCGGCCGTATTTGTATGCTGACTTTCTTGGCCGATGCCATGGTTATTGGTCGTTGTGCTGATACTTTCACTTTCACTTCTACTTTCTTCTTTCCTTCTCCTTTCTCTAATTGATTTCTCCTTTCTATTTTGTTCGTGACTGCGTGTTTCCTAATAATAAGCTTCCAGGTCGATGGCAATCTCTGAGTGTCGTCTCGTGAATTCAAATTTTGTGTTCGTTTTTCGATCTCGATAGCTTCTCTGATACTCCGGTGTGATAGGTACTGCATGTTTGTTATTATCCTTGTGTGGTCGAAATCTATCGCGTGTGAGGTCTCATTTACATGTTGGGCCAGTGAAGATGTTTTCTCGTCTATTTACTGTGTCCCTCCTTTCTCACATTGAAGCATCTGTTTGTTTGACCTAAGTATGTTCGTGAAGAATCCCAACATGGAATCTCGTGCACTTGTTGATCTTTGAGTTCTATTTTAGTTTTAGGGTTTTGCAGCACGTTGGATAACATTTGTTCGTTGTGAAGATGGTTTTGACGTTATGTCTTCGTAGGATTTTTTCGATTCTGTCTGTCGTGCCTTGTACCGGGTGAGTCATTAAGGAAGGACGCCGGCTATATCCCAGAAACCGCTTATGATACGACTTCCAAAAAAAATTCTTCAGTAAATGTGGCCAAGAGAAAATGCTGGAAATAATTTTAAGGTTTGTAAATAGACCACTAGGTGGCGTAACTGCTGTAGTAAATTAAAAAATGTCTAATAGGTAACAGAAACTTAAGGAAAAGGTATATTGGAAATATCGTAGTTGTATTTTTGGGACAATTTTAACCATTTTTTGTATAAGAAGTTTTTCTCTAACTTCACATGTTTTCGGTAGGTGGAGCTGCGAAAGTTGTCAGACAAACACGTACTTATTTTCGGAACCAGTCATCGAATCTTAAATAGTAATATTTCGTTGGAAAGGTCTTTTCTTGCGCTATTCGTTGATATATTAAAAAGTTAAGTTTGATTAACGAACAAACCGCTAGAGGACGCTTTACAAACATTGCTGAAATTTTAGCGATTTTCTTCAAAATATTAAATAGAATGGTATATTTTTATATTTTAGTCAGAAAGAGTATAAAAACAATAAAACGCAGTTTTTGACATAATAGTTTATTTCTTAGGCCAGCTTTTATAAACACGGGTTAACCCTGCCCCGAGAGTTAACCCCAGAAATTCGATAATACTGACAGTTATTATCATCGAGTTTCTGAGGTTAATTTATTACCGTTGGTTAATAATTACACCGGTGGACCATCAAAATTAACTAGAGATGAGTAGTACGCCATTACTCAGTGGTGACCTAAATGCTCAAATTGTCTGCTATCATTATCAATATACAGCTGCAACCGCTGTTGCGTTGACAAAACAGCGGTTTCTATCTCCGCTGTGGCGAGGGAGCGAATGGAATTACTTATCCTAATGACCATATTTTCAGGCGTAGTTGGCCTGGTTGTAAAAACAAGGTCCTTTATTCTTCTCCAAAAATAAAAATCTAAACTAGTTAAATCGGGGACCTAGAAGGTAACAATGGTAATGGTTATGAAGCTGTTAAAGTTAAGAATGAATAAGGAAATGTAGGTACCTAGCTGGCCATGGAAAAAGCTCCTCTTCCTATCCATTTATCCGGAAAAGTGTTACTCAAAAATTGACGCACGCGTACTGAAAATGTGTCGGACAGACGTCATGTTGAAAAACATCCGCTGCCTAGTAAGCAACGGCACATCTTCTAAAAGTAACGGCAAATCGTTCCGCAATAAATTAAGGTACGTTTCACCATTAAGTGGTGCGTCAAAATGTGAGGACCAATAATTCAACCTCCTAAAATACCGCACCAAACATTGACGCTCCACCAGCCCTGATGTTGAATATCTTGCATCCAACGAGGATTGGTTCTGGACCAATAATGCATGTTATGGCGATTTACTCCACCATCACTGCGGAATGTAGCCTCGTCAGCCCACAATATTTGCGATAACAGATGTTGATTATCTATGAGCATATTCGATAGCCAATAGCAGTAGTCTAAACGTTGCTCATAATCAGCTGCAGTCAGTGATTGATGAAGGACTATATGGTATGCATGTAATCTAGATTAAAATTGAAGTTATGGTTTTTTAATAGCTATAACTTTACTACTTTTAATAGCTAACTTATGTTCTTTCACAATACGCTGAACAGTAGTTTGTGTTAGTCCCAAGTAATGAGCTATTGCTCTTGTGCTACTATGTGGGTTAATTTCGATATATGCTAGAACGTTTATAACATTTTCTTCCGTTCGGGATCTGCGTGCTCTGTGAGTAACTGAGGATGGATTGTTCCTGTATCTCTCTTTTCGTAATGCCGTATTTCTGGAAAACGAGTCGCATACAATCGTGCAGCAACAATAGAATTCTGCATGCACTCGAAATATACTGCAAGCATATCATATGATTCCTGGTTAGAGGGCATTGTTGGCAAAAGAATGTGGCAATAAGTCAAAGAGACTCGTATCACAATACATCCGCAAACACCGCAAAACCGGAGGTAATTTTGTGAGGAAATTTCAGGATAATATTTCCTTGACACTGACATTGATAAAATTAATGTTACTATGGATATATCATCATTATGCATTGTTGGTCTGGTGGTGTTATTGGATGATCGTGGCATTACAAATTCATTACCAGGATCTGAACTTAAAGTAGGTATAAAATTGAAACCAACAAAGGTATCGACTTGAAATTTTCAAGGTATAGGCGAAATTTTATGCTTTTTCTGACTTAAATATAAAAACATACCATTCTATTTAATACTTTGAAGAAAATCGCTAAAATTGCAGCAATATTTGGAAAGCGTCCTCTAGCTTTTTGTTCGTTAATCAAACTTAACTTTTAATACATCAACTAATAGCGCAAGAAAAGACCTTTCCAACAAAATATTACTTTTAAGATTCGATGACTGATCCCGAAGATAAGTACGTGTTTGTCTGACAACTTTCGCAGCTCCCCTACGGAAAACATGTGAAGTTAAAGAAAACTTCTTATACAAAAATGGTTAAAATTGTCCCAAAAATACAACTACGATATTTCCAATAAACGTTTTCCTTAAGTTTCTGTTACTTATTAGACATTTTTCAATTTACTATAGCAGTTACGCCACCAATCGGTTTATTTACAAACTTTAAAATTATTTCCAGCATTTTCTCTTGACCACATTTACTGAAGAATTTTTTTTGTAGAAGTCGTAACATAACGGTTCCTGGGATATAGCTGGCATCCTTCCTTAATGACTCACATACGGTAGACAGGATTTGGCTACTGGTACGTTTGTGTCGCCATCTTTTCGTTTTGTTGATAAACGAGTATGAGAATGTACCACTTTTTTTTCTGCGATTAGATTTGTGGCTTGACTAAATACAAGGATATAAAAAATACAAAAATCCATTATTCTATCCCTAATGTCGCGTAATAGTAATGTCGTTTGTAAATTAAATAACCTAATAAACTATGCTTAAACATTTTCAGTTGTCGTATATTCTAAGGCTACTAGTGTACTTTATGCAAGCTTTTGAATAGTGTATAACTGTATCACTTTGTTTTTAATTAAAAACGCATTATCTTAAAACTTTTGAGTTTAATTTTACCAAACAGTGTCTAAGTTGAATTTTGGAAAATAAAATATCCGATTAGTTGTGCGACGTTGCCATAGTGATTGAAATGAAAATTATGGTTATTTTTGTGTTTTTTTTATGCTATTTTACATAAATGTGCCAAGAACAATAACAGTTATCAATCTATAAACACTATTAATTTACTAACAGAACTGTCTATTCCCATTTAATCACTTATCTATCTCTTACTGTTTCTGGGAACACAATACATTAGAGAAATTCCTTCTATGGAAGCCATTGACTTCTTTCACTTTTCACTTTGGGACACTATAGAAACACGGTTAAAAATTGTACCAATGGTATATTACATTTATGAATTGCGTAGAAATTAAATCGTGTCTCGGATATTTTGAAAAATTAATTGCCATATAATATTAAATCTGCCATATTTGGTTTCAAAAAATCAGTCGTATTGTAATGAACTGAATTTTATGGAAAAAAATGTCATTTATGTAAAGATGAATGCAGGAATTTTATGTATGGAAATAAATTATGCAAACTGGCGTCATTGCTGCAATCATTGTAAAACATAGAGTAACATTTTTTGAAACAGCTTCAAAATATCAATGTCAGTACCACCTGATATTATTATTAGCTAGTGTCTTATTATTTTAATAATTTTATTATCTTAGGTAATATTAAATTTTGTGATTCCTATTTAAATTTAATAAAATGCAATACGAATATTTAAAACAATTGTTTCGGAGTACCAATTACAGAAATAAAGCTGCTGGTTTCAAGTGCTTATTAAGCCGATATTATTATTTAGTAGCCACCACTTCGACAGACTGTGTAAAGTTGATATGTGTATTATTGGACATCCTCAGGCATTGTCGTAATTCAGTAGAAATATGACCGTATATAATCTAGAACATTTAATTGGTGCAATGAATATGCATGTAGGCGGGTGAAATGACGTTTTTGGTGCACATTCATTAAAATTTACTAACATGTATCACTAATTCTTTTATTCCTTTTTGTAGTAATACTACTTTGTTGTATTAATGTATCGTCTTCTTTGATAAGTGATTTATTATTTGTCAGACTTTCGCGATGACGGCGTGTGCAAGATAAAACCTGCTTGTTATATAAATTTCACAATAACATAAGACAATGCTGCAATGTTCAGATCGTAAGACAAATTAGATTGCCCATTAATCAATTCGTAATATTTCAGGCGACATTCGATTTAGATGTAAATGTTACATGTTTAGATGTAGGCGTGCTAAAACTAGGTGACAGATTACAGAAAAATGAAAATTACCTATAACAGTTTCATTATTTTAGGAAGAAATAGTTACTATTATGATTAATAAATTAAATTAGGGACCTTAATTATTATTTTTTTCTTTTTGCTTGATTTAAACTCGCTTATTTTATTTAGAAATGATTCTGGACATTGGAGTTATTTGATCTTTATGTCTATTCGAAATTAAAGAGCTATTAATGTATGTCCACGCTTGATATATATCATGCAGTAGATTACGAAATCCTTATTGCATTACGATCAAAATAAAAAAAATCAATGCGGCATCCTTCAAACTATTCCTTGCATCTGCAGTTAAACAGTAATAATTGCAGAGTACTTAAAACGCGATAAACCAAGATAATAAAATGGTGGTTTTCCAAATGCTTCAATTACAGCAAGCATGTTTTAATACTAAAATTTAGATTTGGTTGTCAATTGAAAATATATGCGAATTGGTCTATATTTATTCAACTCCTGCATCAGCAGGATGCTGAGAAGTAATGGCGTACTTAAGACTTAATTGGTAATTTAAAAACATATAACTTTTTAAATTATACGTATATATTATAACGGTAAGTAAAATAGGTAAATTAAAGGTTCTGCGTGAAGAAGGGTTCAAGTATTTTTTTAATTACTTTAAATACTCATGACTGTATAAACAGTAATTCTATAGTGTGCAATGCACTATCACAGACCTAATTGTGTTTTAATATGTGGCGCTATTATAATTAAGGTTAAATCTTATACTTTGAAATATACATTTACAGTTTCTATTCTTTCTTTAAAATTGATTCGCCACTATCATTTTACGTCTTACAGTAATCAAACAAATCCGTTAACTACTGATGTATGTCTTATAGAAAATGCTGATGACACTTCAATTATTATACGTAGTATGTTAGATGAGACTTTTGTAATAAATATAAGATAATACAACATTAGCAAGTTTGACAACCCATCCATCTAAATGGATAGAAAGTACAAAGACTGAACAATATAAAATTTCATATTCGATCACAATTTATATAGTAGACTTACATGTGAATAAGAATTTTGATGTTCCATAAACACATATCAATTTTTTGTGGTCAGATAGCAGTTTTCATTTATTATTCCAACTATCAAAGTTTATACACTCATCCGTGATGTTAGGATATCATCCTAACAACACGCATTCATCCCTGTAGTCTAATTGTGTTATTTTATTCTAAAACCACAAAACGTTTGTAACGTCACTCTTCAATTATAATTATAAAACCACAAATTGAAAACCAATTTCATTCCAAAATTTTATAACCTCTCCGTATTCAATATTAAACGTTTTAAAATTATAAAATATGCACAAGTTTATGTTATACGAACATTAACTTTCCTGTAGAGCCTTATGCCCACGTCTTTTAAATATACTATATATATATATATATATATATATATATATATATATATATATATATATATATATATATATATATGTATATATATATATATATATATATATTAATGCAGTCAATGACGTTAATAAAACTCTTGATTATATCGAGCTTTCGGAAAATATTTTTCTTTCAGTAATATCGTGAGGTTTGTTAAAATTGGCTTAACACAAGAAGAATTAACAAATGTGTAAGCCAATTTTAACAAACCTCACGATATTATCTTGAAGGAAATAAATATTTTCCGAAAGCTCGATGTAATCAAAAAGTTTTATTAACGTCACCCTTCATTGACTGCATCCCCAATATACTTATTTTTTAGATAATTTACAGTCACAGATACTTTTCCCTGTAATATAAAAGCGGTACAATATAGAACTTTTAATTTTTAAATAGAACACCCTCTATAGTATTTTATTTTTCGCTTCTCCTTATAATTTTACATCTTTTTTATAAGAATTACTTACAAGCTAAATCTTACAGTTTTTGAGATATTTGCAAAGTTAGCTAAATACTGACATTTTTGTGTAGTAATTCAAGTAGGCGTATCTCAGTTATTTTTAAAGATAAAAAAATAATCTTTAGTAAAGAATTTGTTCATATATGAGCTTACTTTAATCTATTGTCAAAATTGGATTTCAATATACTGAGTGATCACAAAAATTAATTCAATAACATAAATTTGTAAATACTGTCTTCATTTTTTTAAATGGCACACCCTATATTTTTTTAATGCCTATTAGTTTTTAGTGTCTATTAGTCGGCTTTCATTTCTGTTAAATACGTTCTATACCTATCTCTAATAGTTTCGAAGATATTTAAGTTTGTTCAATTTTTGTCGTTGATAACATAGAAGAAGAGTAACATTAGTCGGTTAAAGCAAGCTATGAATACATAAGAAACTAAAAAACATATTAACTGAAATACAAACACTTAAAATTATAATAAATGTTCAACGTGACCACCAATGTGTTGCTGGCAAACATGAAATCTTTGAATAAATGACAAATTTACTTTTCGTAACGTGGAAACATTTATATTTCTTGCCTTCATATCATCTACAGTCGTTGGAGGAGTTTGATAGACTTTGCTTTAATCCAACCCCAAAGAAAAAAATCCAGCTTTGTCAAGTCAGGCGATCTTGCAGGCTAGGAGATCGGTCCTCCTCTTCCAATCCATTTGTTTTGAAACTGGATATTTAAATAATTTCTAACGTTTCTGCTAAAATGCAGAGGAGCGCCATCCAACTGCAGCCACATTTCTCTAAGGGTTTGTGAAGGTAAATCTTCAATAAAAGTTTCAAATTTGTTGCGCAAGAACTTTAAAAATAAATCTCCATTGACAGTGTTTTCAAAAAAGTATGGTTCTATAATTCTTTCTCTAATAATTCCGGCCCAAACATTAACTGACCAGCGGTGTTGATGATCAACAGGAATTATAAATCTGGGATTCTCAGTATCGTAATAATGGAAATTATGTCTATTAACGTATCCATTTTTGTGGAAAGTAGCGTCATCAGTAAATGAGATCGTGCTAAAATAATTGGGTTTTTCAAAATTTTTATTTATGGCCCAATTGCAAAAGTTTAATCTATTAACGAAGTGATCCTTGTCTAATTCTTGTGCAAGTTGGACATGGTATGAATGATATATATTTTTTTTTTATGATTCTATTAACTGATGTTTTTGAAACTCCAACTTCTAATTCCAATTGTCGGCAAGAAACGTGAGGATTTTCAATCACGGATTGAAGAACTAAATGTTCATTACCTTCGTTAATTCCGGTTCTTTCTCGTTCTAAATTGTCTTCGTAGCGAATACTGCCTATTTGCTCGAAACGCTCTTTCAATCTTGCAAATGCTGAAACTTGCGGGTGTCGTGCATTTGGAAATTTTTGCTTATAAATTCGATGACCTAAGAGACAATTTGTATCGCTTTATAATATATATAATCAACAAGTCCTTCTATCGAAAAATTCATTTTGTAATTTAGGAAGTAAGTATACAATACTACACAAATATTAGCACTGTTTGACAAGTTTGATTTCTTCATTTGTTTTCGTTCATCTTTTGTTTTAGGCTATTTTCATTAAATTGTTTAATTTTACGATGAATCGTTTAAAAACATCTCAAATATCTCTTAAAAATGGTGGTTTCTTACAATATTTATTATAACTACAATTTATGTATTTCAGTTAATATTTTTTAGTTTCTTATGTATCCACAGCTTGCTTTGACCGACTAATGTTACTCTTAATCAGTGTTATCAACGAAAAAAATTGAAGACACTTAAATATCTCCGAAACTATTAGTGATAGGCATAGAATATATTTAATAAAAATTAAATCCGACTAATAGGCGAAGACAAGGCGTTAAAAAATATACGGTGTGCTATTTAAAAAAATGAAGATATAGCATTTTCAAATTTACGTTGCTGAATTAATTTTTGTGATCACCCGTTTATTCAAAGATTTCATGTTTGCCAGCAACAAAATGGTGGTCACATTGAACATTTATTATAATTTTAAGTGTTTGTATTTCAGTTAATATGTTTTTTAGTTTCTTATGTATTCATAGCTTGCTTTGACCGACTAATGTTACTCTTCTTCAGTGTTATCAACGAAAAAAAATGAACAAACTTAAATATCTCCGAAACTATTAGAGATAGGTATAGAACATATTTAACAGAAATGAAAGCTGACTAATAGACGAAGACAAGGCATTAAAAAAATATAGGATGTGCCATTTAAAAAAATGAAGATATAGCATTTTCAAATTTATGTTGTTGAATTAATTTTTGTTATCACCCTGTATATTGAAATCCAATTTTGACAATAGATTAAAGTAAGCTTATTTATGAATAAATTCTATACTAAAGATTAATTTTTATCTTTAAAAATAACTGAGATACGCCTACTTGAATTACTACATAAAAATGTCAGTTTCTAGTTAACTTTGCAAATATATCAAAAACTGTAAGATTTAGCTTGTAAGTAGTTCTTATAAAAAAGATGTAAAATTATAAGGAAAATCGAAAAATAAAATAATATATAGGGTGTTCTATTTAAAATCAAAAGTTCAATATTGTACCGCTTTTATATTACACCCTGTAGAAACCAAACTATTTTTAGATTATGTAGCTTATAAAATAGACAACTTTCGTATTTAAACTTATCTTCTAAGTTTAATGGCTAAGGAGCTATCGACCGAATACGCACTATTGGGACACCCTGACACACACACACACACACACACACACACACATATATATATATATATATATATATATATATATATATATATATATATATATATATATATACAGTGTGACCCATTTCAAATGGAAACTCTCTGTAAAAAATGTATTTATAATCCTATGTTAACGCTTTTTTTAATGATAAACCATCGAAAACTCCACTATATGACAAAATTTAGAGATAAATTTCAATTTTCAAGGCTTTCTATGATTTACTTTCAATGTCGAAAATGGACAAATTTGATTAGCGATTTTTTATTGAAATTTTAACTACACCACTGGATTCAGTAACCTCCATATGGGTAAATCCAAGTTCCATGAAAAAAATTTAAAATGACATACCTATGATAAAATTAATGTAGCAGTTGTGCGACACATTTTGAATGGAAACACCTGTAAAAATGTATCTATTATCTGATTTTGACGGGACTTTTTAAAAGATACACCATCAAAGACTCCACTTTGTGACAAAAATTTACAGGTACATTTCAATTTTCAAGGCTTTCTATGATTTATTTTCAATGTCGAAAATGGACAAATTTGATTAGCGATTTTTTTATTGAAATTTTAACTACACCACTGGATTCAGTAACCTCTCATATGAGTAAATCCCAAGTTTCATGAAAAAATATTAAAAAATTACAGATTTGTGACAAAATTAATGAAGGCTCATAGTAACTTTTGCTTGATTTTTTCTAAAAATTGAAGTAGCCCATAAAAAATAAACAAAAGAAAGATAAATTAAGTGAATAGTTCTAATAATTTGACGTTTTACTATAAAATTTGTTTTCCATGGCCCTCTATTATTATCTGCCATTACTCAATAGAAATGTAAATCAAGTAAAAGTTGCTATGAGCCTACATTAATTTTGTCACAAATCTGTCATTTTTCAATATTTTTTCATGAAATTTGGGATTTACCCATATGAGAGGTTACTGAATCCAGTGGTGTAGTTAAAATTTCAATTAAAAAATCGCTAATCGAATTTGTCCATTTTCGACATTGAAAATAAATCATAGAAAGCCTTGAAAATCTCTAAATTTTGTCACAAAGTGGAGTCTTTGATGGTGTATCTTTAAAAAGTCCCGTCAAAATCAGATAATAGACACATTTTTACAGGGTGTTTCCATTCAAAATGTGTCGCACAACTGCCTACATTAATTTTGCCATAGGTCTGTCATTTTAAATTTTTTTCATGGAACTTGGGATTTACCCATATGAGAGGTTACTGAATCCAGTGGTGTAGTTAAAATTTCAATAAAAAATCGCTAATCAAATTTGTCCATTTTCGACATTGAAAATAAATCATAGAAAGCCTTGAAAATTGAAATTTATCTCTAAATTTTGTCACAAAGTGGAGTCTTTGAAGGTATCATTTAAAAAAAGCGTTAACATAGGATTATAAATACATTTTTACAGAGAGGTTTCCATTTGAAATGGGTCACACTGTACATACATATATATGGGATTACCATATAAGTTAACATAATATCCTGTTGTATACATATTAAGTTTTTATCGCATGGAATTCATAACCACTGTAGTTCAGTTGGTAGAGCACTTGTCTGGTCAACGAGAGGAGGAATCTTTTATGTATATAAAATTGTTCAATTATATATATATATATATATATATATATATATATATATATATATATATATATATATATATATATATCCCAAATTCGCTTCTCTATAAAGAGATCTCGGATCCTGTTATACTTACGGCAAAGGTTAAGTGGGGAAAGTTTTAGAGGAAGCTTAGACTATTCGATATCCGGTTTCAGATTTACGATCGGTCAATTGGTTTTGAAAATATCGGCGAAAAACCGAAAATGGCGGATTTCGTTTTCGCCAGTAAATCCGAAATGGTTAATTTGACAGCTGTCACAATGTGAGATTATTTTAAGACGAATAAGATGGCGTGTATGACTTGTCACAACCGTCTTTTGTTGTCCCACAATCTGCCTCAACTTTCATTTTTCTTATGGCCGTCATATTGGATTTTTCGATTTTTGGAAAGAGCGCAATATTTCCAGTTTAGTGATATCTCACAAGTGCTTTCTAAAGTTAGGTCTTATTTATTATTATTAGTAGGACATGATTTATTTGTCAGTAAAATTGGGTTTCATTTTTTCCATATAAGGTGGCTCTGACTTTGACGTTAAATAATTCAAAGTAGTGTTTTCATAAGTAGTACGCGTTTCTGTCATTAAAATCATACACGTGACACACAAATTGTAAAAGCCTGTTGAAAATGGCCGTATTCCCTATTCAAATGAAGAAAATGAGGCCTTCGAACAACCTAAAAACGGATACAATATTGATAATGAAAATCGTGACAGAAACATTTTACAAGCTGTCAACGAAAACCCCAGTGCATCGGTAAGAACGGTAGAACGGGAAATTCGTGTGTCAAAATCAACGGTACAAAGAGTGTTAAAAAAGAATAACTACTATCCATACAAACCCACAATAGTTCAAGGACTTAAGGAAACTGATTTTCCTAGACGAATGCGCTTCTGCGAGTGGTATACTAGAATGTGTAATGAAAATCCCGATTTTGTTAATCATGTCTTGTGGTCTGATGAGAGTAGGTTTACGAATTGTGGAGTTTTTAATAAGCACAACATTCATCATTGGGCTGTAGAAAACCCTCACGAAGTGGCAGAGAGACGTCTACAGACCAGATTTGGAAGTAACGTTTGGTGTGGGATGATTGATAATTTAATCTAACTTACCTATTTTAATTGGACACCTACGTATTATAAATTATTAATCATTGCAGAAAATCGACTTATAGGACCATTTTTGTTTGACTATAACTTAAACGGACAAGGTACCTAGAGCTTTTGCGAAACCAGGTTGTGCCGGGTTTATGGGCTACTCTCAACGAAGAACCTGGTTTCAACAGGATGGATGTACGGCACACAACACTATTCAAGTCAGAAACTTCTTAAGGGAGCAGTTTGACGAAAGAATTATTGCATTAAATAATCCAATATCTTGGCCTTCTAGATCGCCTGACCTTTCGCCCTTGGATTTCTACCTCTGGGGTCACACAAAGAATGAAGTCTACGAGTTTGATCCTCCTGCGACCATAGAAATCCTGAGACAGAGAGTTTTGGATACATTTAGAAATAGTGTTAACAGAAATACACTTGCTAGGGTTGTACGAAAAACAGTCACCAATTGTCAAAAATGTCTCAATGTAAATGGACGTCATTTTGCAAATCTGTAAATTAATTGTAATTGTAATTTTATTGTAGGTTGTTCAAAGGTTCAAGTATTAATTAAATTAATGACGATTTTTCTGGCTTTATTTTTAACACACCCATAGCTGGGAATTTATCCCAAAACAGCTGTCTTGTTGAGAGTTCGTTATTTAACTTCATGTTGTATTGAAAATTCAAAGAATTTTATACATTATTTATTAATGTTATTTTGCGACAAATAAATCATGTCCTACTAATAATAATAAATAAGACCTAACTTTAGAAAGTGTGATATTTCAATGAAACTCTAATCTTTTATGCACTTGTGAGACATCACTAAACTGGAAATATTGCGCTCCTTCAAAAAATCGAAAAATCCAATATGGCGGCAATAAGAAATATGAAAGTTGAGGCAGGTTGTGGGATAACAAAAGACGATCGTGACATGTCATACACGCCATCTTATTCGTCTTAAAAAAGTGTCCGAATAATCTCACATTGTGACAGCTGTCAAATTAACACCATTTCGGATTTACTGGCGAAAAACGAAATCCGCCATTTTCGGTTTTTCGCCGATATTTTCAAAACCAATTGACCGATCGTAAATCTAAGACCGGATATCGAATGCTCTAAGCTTCCTCTAAAACTTTCCCCATTTAACCTTTCAGTATAACGAGCCGAGATCCTTTATGAAATAATTTGGGACACATTGTAATATATATATATATATATATATATATATATATATATTATAATATATATTACTACGGGGGCCAATGGTGAGTGGCTGGAAGATTGTGAGTTTTAAGGAACATTTTCTAAAGTTTATAGATGGGATATGGAGGTGTATCCTTAAGACTACAAACCTAAAATATTTTCACTTGAAGCGCAAAGTTTATACGGGGCGATTTATATCAAAGTTGCATTTTTTAAATGGAACCACCTGTGTATTATTGCATATTTGGATTCCTTGGTCAATTCTAGTGCGACTTTATTTATCACACCTAAAACGAATCGTTTAGCCGCAATTCGTCATTTTTCCAAAAAGTACATGTCTGGAAAAACCTATTCATTGCTGTGATCACAAAACTTAGAAGGCCATGACTTTGCGATGTTACTAGACATGAAATGTACTAGCGTAAACCGAATGGTCAAATTCGAATTCTTCTTGTGTTTAGAGAAATTACTTTGCCAATTTAGAAAATTTCAATCAACGGCAACTTGATTTCTTTATTTTGCCAAATGGAACGGCCATTTTTTCATTTTTGCATCAAATGCGGAATTTTTTACCTTTATAATGATATAAATTAGTCGGTATCTATCTTCTATAGATTTTTCAAATTTCACAGTTTCTGATTAATTTGCTGTATTTTTCAATCCTCATTTTGTGTTATCTAGTAACCCATGGAAAATAAACAAAAACTATTCACATTATAACATTATTTATTAAGCAGAAAAACACCTAAACACAAAAACAAAATTCCGAGCTAAATTAGAGAATGAAATAAAAAGAATAAAAAAAAAAACAAATTTCATTCTTAGCACATTCAACTACATCAAGAGCTCAAGGAGACCGATTTTCAAAACAGGATTAATCTTTGCAGTTGGGTAGAACAAAAGTTCAATGAAAATGTACAATTTTTGGGTAAGACCATGTTTACAGATGAGTGCACCTTTCACCGCAATTTGTTAACCAGCCCAATTTTCATTATTACTCAGATTAAAACCCTCACTATTTCCGAGTTCATAGCCAAGATAAATGGTCGCTTACAATTTGGGCAGGCATGTTCGCTACTTCAGTTGTTGGTCCCTTTTTCTTCGACGGTGTTCTAAATTCGAATTTGTACTTGAATTTTCTGGATAAGAAATTATTTGTACTCCTTGAAGATGTCCCACTCGCTCAAATTAAGGACATGCATTTTCACACCATGCCTGTGTAGTGAATGAATAGGTTAAAAATGCATTTTTTGAAAAGTGGATAGGAAGGGATGGACCAACACGATGACCAGCGAGATCTCCAGGTATTTTCCCGCTTGTTTTCCTTTTGTGGGGATACGTCAGGGAAAAAGTGTATGCTGAACTAACAACTACTGCTATGAAAAATAAAATCTGGAATGTTCTTGCAACTATTAACCCAGTAATGTTAAATAGGATTAAACCTTATTTTCGTCGTAGAATTAAAATTTGCTTAGAACAAGGTGGTAGACATGTTGAACATGTATTAAAATTATTTTTATTTTTATTTTAACTCGTAATTTTGTTTTTTGTGTTTATGTATTTTTCTACTTAATAAATAATGTTTTATAATGTGAATCATTTTTGTGTACTTTCCATGGGTTACTACATAATACAGACTAAAAATTGAAAAACACATCAAATTAATCAGAAATTGTGAAATTAAAAGAAATCTAGCGGAGATAGATGCAGACTAATTTATATCGTTAGAAAGGCAAAAAAAATCCGCATTTGAGGTAAAAATGAAAAATGGCCGTTCCATTTGAAAAAATCAAGTTACCATTGATTGAAATTTTCTAAATTGACAAAGTAATTTCTCTAAGCACAAGAAGAATTTGGATTTGACCGCCCGGTCTACGCTAGTACATTTCATGTCTAGTAATATGGCAGAGTCATGGCCTTCTAAGTTTTGTGATCACACCGATATTTAATTTTTTCACACATCTACTTTTTGCAAAAATGACGAATTGAGGGTAAACGATTAGTTTTAGGTACCATGTGTGATAGATAAAGTCGCACAACGAATCCAAGTATGCAATAATATGCAGGGAGTTCCATTTAAAAAATGCAACTTTGATATCAATCACTCTGTATAAACTTTGCGATTCAAGTGAAAATATTGTAGGTTTGTAGCTTTAAGGATACCGCATCACATCCCATCAACAAAATGTAGAAATATTCCTTAATAAATCCACAATCTTCCACCCACGCACTATTGGCTTGTGTCCAAAATGGAGATTCTCACTATGGGGATCTCGGAAATGGTAATAGATACCATTCCGGTTAAGTGTGAAAAAGTTATGTAATTAGGGGACCAACAAAGTGACACAAAAAATCGATGGTGTGATTTTTTGGTTTTGAGCTGGTACTAGTATTTAACTCTGAATTAGTTAATTTGTGGTAGTTAAGATCAAAAAAGTATAGGGCAATTTTCAAGTGTAGAAAGATATGATATGCTATCATGTTACATACTATGTCAACGAAATTCCAAAGAAGCGGAACGCATTTATTTAAACAAATATCCAGAGGCAGCAGCCAGTGAACTTAAGAGAACATGTTGCATTTAAAAAGCCTGTAAATTCCCATAAAAAACTTTGCAATGAAGAAAAAGCAAATAATGATTTATTAGCTGTTACGAAAAATCCAGAAATCTCTACACGACACATTGAACAAAAAACTGTAGTGGTCCATTCTACTGCTTATTTTATTTTACAGAAAGAAGAAATACGTCCATTTAAATTTAAAATTTGCCAGGAACTTCTACCAGGGAACTTCTACCAGGGGATTCAGCGAGGCGCAGAGAGTTTTGTGAATGGTGTACCAGGCAATGTGAAGATAATGAACAATTTCCATATAAAATGATTTGGTCGGATAAAAGTCAGTTGACCAATAATGAAATTTTCAACAGAATAAATGCTTCCTATTAGGCGAAAGAAAATCCTAGAATTTATAAAGTGCGCAGACACCAACACTGTTTCGTTTTTAATACGTGGGCTGCAATATTTTTAATTTTTCTATAAAGCATTTTTAAATTCTGAACGGTACCAAAATTTTCAATCGGCTTTTTTAATATTCAAAATACGAAAAAGTTATAAGAGAGACCTTTGATATCTATTTTTACGCAAAATGGGAAAATGTGCATAAAAAATTATTTTAGTAAATATTTTTCGAGCCACAACCCAAACATATACTTTTTTAAATGGCAACTATAGATGGCTAGGGACCCAGGGATACAGCCAACATTATTCTAACTTTCAATTCTATAAATCTACCCAAGACCATAAACGCAGCTTTCTATAGCCTCAAAGTGAGACCGTACATACCACCACCGATGCGCTGTTTTAAGTGTCAAAAGTTTGGACACACTATTATAAGATGCAATGAACAACAGATATGTGTCTGTGGAAACCTTTACATGAAGGTTTACCGTGTGAAGTTCCGCTAGAATGTCCAAACTGTAATAAACAAAAACTATTCACATTATAAAAACATTATTTATTAAAAAAACACCTAAACCAAAACAAAATTACGAGCTAAATTAGAAAATGAAATAACAAAAAACAAATTTCATTCTTAGCACATTCAACTACATCAAGAGCTCAAGGGACCGATTTTCAAAACAGGATTAATCTTTGCAGTTTAAACAAAAAGTTAAATGAAAATTCAATTTTGGGTAAGACCATGTTTACAGATGAGGGCACCTTCCACCGCAATTTGTTAACCAGCCCAATTTTCATTATTACTCATATTAAAACTCTTACTATTTCCGAGTTCATAGCCAAGAGAAATGGTCGATAAATGTTTGGGCAGGCATGTTCGCTACTTCAGTTGTTGGTCCCTTTTTCTTCGACGGTAATTCGAATTTGTACTTGAATTTTCTGAATAAGAAATTATTTGGACTCTTTGAAGATGTCCCGCTCGCTCAAATTAGGGACATACATTTTCACACCATGCCTGTGTAGTAAATGGATGGGTTAATAATGCATTTGTTGAAAAGTGGATAGGAAGGGATGGACCAACACGATGACCAGCGAGATCTCCAGTTATTTCCCCGCTTGTTTTTTTTTTTGTGAGGGTACGTCAAGGAAAAAGTGAATTCTGAACTAAATCTGGAATGTTTTTGCAACTATTAACCCAGTAATTCTAAATAGGGTTAAAGCTTATTTTCGTCGTAGAATTAAAATTTGCTTAAAACAAGGTGGTAGACATGTTGAACATTTACTAAAATAATTTTTATTTTTATTTTAGCTCGTAATTTTGTTTTTTGTGTTTGTGCATTTTTCTACTTAATAAATAATGTTTTATAATGTGAATCATTTTTGTGTACTTTCCATGGGTTACTACATAATACAGACTAAAAATTGAAAAACATCAAATTAATCAGAAATTGTGAAATTAAAAGAAATCTAGCGAAGATAGATGCAGACTAATTTATATTGTTAGAAAGGTAAAAAAAAATCCGCACTTGATGCAAAAATGAAAAAATCAAGTTACCATTTGATTGAAATTTTCTAAATTGACAAAGTAATTTCTCTAAGCACAAGAAGAATTCGGATTTTACCGTCCGGTCTACGCTAGTACATTTCATGTCTAGTAATATGGCAGAGTCACGGTCTTCTAAGTTCTGTGATCACACCGATATTTAATTTTTACACACATCTACTTTTTGCAAAAATGACGAATTGAGGCTAAACGATTAGTTTTAGGTACCATATGTGATAGATAAAGTCGCACTAGAATTGACCAACGAATCTAAATATGCTCTATATGCTATAATATGCAGGGAGTTCCATTTAAAAAATGCAACTTTGATATCAATCGCCCTGTATAAACTTTGCGATTCAAGTGAAAATATTTTAGGTTTGTAGCCTTAAGGATGCTTCATCACATCCCATCAACAAAATGTGGAAATATTCCTTAATAAACCCACATTCTTCCACCCACGCACTATTGGCTTGTGTCCAACATAAAGATTCTCACTATGGGGATCTCGGAAATGGTAATAGATACCATTCCGGTCAAATGGGAAAAAGTTCTGTAATTAGGGGACCAACAAAGTGATACAAAAAATCGATGGTGTGATTTCTTGGTTTTGAGCTGGTACTAGTATTTAACTCTGAATTAGTTAATTTGTGGTAGTTAGGATCAAAAAAGTATAGGGCAATTTTCAAATGTAGAAAAATATGATATGCTATCATGTTACATACTATGTCAACGAAATTCCAAAGAAGCGGAACGCATGTATTTAAACAAATATCAAGAGACAGCAGCCTAATAAAACCACATTTAGGAACTTGCCAGTGAACTTAAGCGAACATGGTGCATTTAAAAGGCCTGTAAATTCCCATAAAAAACTTTGCAACGAAGAAAAATAAAATAATGCTTTATTAGCTGTTACGAAAAATCCAGAAATCTCTACACGATGCATTGAACAAAAAATTGGAGTGGTCCATTCTACTGCTTATTTTATTTTACAAAAAGAAGAAATACGTCCATTTAAACTTAGAATTTGCCAGGAACTTCTACCAGGGGATTCAGCGAGGCGCAGAGAGTTCTGTGAATGGTATAACAGGAAATGTGAAGATAATGAACAATTTCCATATAAAATGATTTGGTCGGATGAAAGTCAGGTGACCAATAATTAAATTTTCAACAGAATACATGCTTACTATTAGGCGAAATAAAATCCTAGAATTTATAAAGTGCGCAGACACCAACACTGTTTCGTTTTTAATACGTGGGCTGCAATATTGGAATTTTTCTATAAAGCATTTTTAAATTCTGAACAGTACCAAAATTTTTAAATCAGCTTTTAATATTCAAATCAAAAGCTTATGAAGACTTTGATATCTTTTACAAAGGGAAGTGCAAAATAATTATTTTAGTAAATATTTATCGGCAAGATCCGCAAGAGATATACTATTAAATGGAAATATGGCAGCGGATCCCGATATAACACCTCTTACTTTTTTCTGATATGTCAAAAATATTTACCACATCAATATTGAAAGTGACAATCAATTGAGTAACTAGTTTTGAAACATTTGATATTACCCAAATGATTCGAAATGTACATTCAACTATACACACCGGTTTTTAGTGTTTGCAAAATTGGAAACACATTAAGACTTACAAGTAAGTATACTTCTTTAATTTATAAACAAAAGTAATTATTTCCTTTGCTCCAATTGTTGTTGATATCTCATATTAAGAAACTTAATTACGTGTGAATAATCATCGAAAGTTACATCAATTTTGAAAATGCTGGTCTGTATTAAAAATTTTGTGAATGAAGGCCCATAAACGTTCAAAACGATCAGACCATCAATTTGTACTTGTGAATTTGTAATAAAACAACCTTTCAAAATCAGTGATCAAAATATTAGGACCTATTTAAAAAAATAAGTTGATGCTATAAAAACCAAAAGTTCGTTTGAAACACTGCCATGTAAAGCCTAACAAGTTGCTAGCATTTATATAACGCCAAAAAAATTAAATAGTAATTTCAAGAATTTAAATTTCTCATATTATCAAAATGAAATCACACCTAGATTAATGGTTTTATTGAGATATAAACAACTTCTTATTTAAAGGATTGTATTTATTACCATTCTGAGATCCATAGTGAATCCTCATCTTGAACAGTACATATATATATATATATTATATATATATATATATATATATATATATATATAGATATCAACTTACCATGGAATAATTCAAATTAAATCCAACTTCAGAAAAATTATCGATTTTATTAGACGGTTGTTCTTATTAATTTATTTTGAGTTACTATGTAAGCGTGATGACGTCCTGATGATTTTCTTTGGAGATGTAGTGGAACTTTTAGAACTCTTTAAATATTAATCAGTCGTAAAATAGTTTTGAGTATTTGGTTAAGACTCGGGAGCTAGATTCAAGATTATGTTGTTCTATAAAAATACAAGCGAAATAAAAAACTATTCCAATTTGGTATTAGCATAATAGGTCATGATTATCTATTTATAATTATTTTACAAAATTAACTTATTTGTCTAGTGTTGGCATTTTTATAAACTTATTGGGATATTTTTAACGAAACATTAAATAGTGAAAGTTTGAATTATACAAACTGATTTAGAAAATAAACTGATGATTTCACTGATTGAAATATTAATATCTGCTTCCAACAAGATGGCGCCAACCCTCAATTGAAACATCATCAGAATATCTTAATAATCGGTTTCAAATTCATGGATTGGTAATCGAGGGCCGATTTATGCCAAGATCCAGACTTAACGCCCTTGGATTTCCTTTAAGTAAAAATGTAGTCAAACATTTGAGAATGCCGTAGATCTTCGTGAAGCTGCCTTGCAGATTTGTAGCATTAAACGAAACATAAAGAAGTTATTGACTTTCACACATGGTCCATTAGGACCAGGGCATGGTGGTGTTTCTCTTTTATGACATTCCGAATAAAAGTAAACGTTCACTCAAAGTTACAGGTTGTATCAAATAACGTTTCCCATTAACTACAATCTGTAATCTTTGCCAAACAATGAATGGAACTACACAGATCTCAAATGTGATAGAACAGCTGCCAAAACCAGTTCTGCTAGTTGGAGATTTTAATTCTCATAATGAAAGTATCTGAAGCAACAAATGCAAATGGGCGTATAGTTGAAGATTTAATAACGCATAACAATTACATCATGTTAAACACAGGATCCCCAATGTATGTGCGAGATCAAACAAATTCTCATGCCTAGACCTTATGTGTTCCCTTCACTGGCAACACGATTAAAATGGACAACGCTAGAAAACGACATTTTCTCCGACCCATCCCTATCCTGATTGAAACCGACACCGCACCCTTCTACTGACGCACTACCTAGATGGAACTTAAAGAAGGCGGATTGGGATAAATTTTCATCTCTAGTAAACAAAATACAGCAAGATCAGGATATAAATAAATGGATTACAGACATGAACAATAATATTCGAAATGCTGCCACACTAAGCATCCCTAAATCAAAAAACACTCTGCGAATACGAAACGTGCCATTGGGCCAAAGATATTGCAAAATCAGTTAAAGACAAAAAATTGCATACAACAACTTCAAACGTCACCCTACAGCAGAAAATTGCATCACATTTAAACGGCGTAGAGCGGTGGCATGTCGCTTAATAATGAAACAGAAAACATCTCATGGCAAGAGTATTTTCAATAACCTGTCGTACATCATCAGATGTAATATGGAGAAAGTCAAACAAATCGCTGGACACAACTCATAGTACTCCAACGGAATTTTAAATATGGGCCAAAAGATCTCTGGACTATTGATATAGCCGAAACCTTTTAAAACATTTTGAAACTGTGGTAGTGATGTGTTATAATCTGAACTTCCGCCTGAATAAAGATTTACTAGAGAAACAGTTAGATTTGAACACCAGTGTACCTCTACCTTATAATTGTGACTTTACAATGCAAGAGCTAAAAACGTCCCTGACATGCAAAATACATCGCCTGGTTATGATGAAATACCGTACGATTGATAAAGCACCTACCGCAACATGCTATAGAGTCACTTCTAATATTATACAACCGGATCTGGCACTGGGAAGTATCCTAAGGAATGGAAAGTCGCCACGGTAATCCCCATTCTTAAACCAAACAAACCTTCGGAACGACCAGAAAGCTACAGACCGATTTCATTAACATGTTGTATGGGAAAATTATGAAAATGATCAATGCAAGGTTGATGTGGTACATTGAACAAAATAACCTACTGTCTCCTCACCAGTTTGGTTTTAGAAAGGCCGGAGTACATTAGATAGCCTAGTGTTGCTTGAAGATGCGATCCAAAGAGGTTTTGCGTATCGAAAACACACCCTAGCAGTGTTTATCGACATTGAAAAAGCGTATGATTGCACGTGGAGATACAATATAGTAAAAACAATATATGAATGGGGAGTAAGGGAAAATGAAATTTATACAAGACTTTCTACGTTCACGTGAAATACAAACCAGAGTAGGTGGAGTCACTTCGTCACGAGGAGTGCAAGTTAAAAATCCCACAAGGGTCCAACATCAGTGTGACCCTTTTCTTAATAAATTAAAATTTGACTTTGAAAGGCGCAACAAAGTAAAAACACAACTATACGTTGATGATTTGTGTTTATACTATACTACTGAGCCCTCTGAAGACGTCAACCAAGTAATGCAAACCGAGTTGGATAAATTAATACAAAAAGCGGAATCGATTGGATTTAGACTTTCTCCGACCAAAACTGTAGCGGTGCACTTTTGTAGGTTAAGAAAATGCATTTTCAACCAGCTGTGCGAATGGAAAATAACGCTATTAACACACAGAGGGTAATAAAACTCCTCGGTATACTGATGGACGAAAAATTTCGTGGAAAGATCAAATTAATAACCTCGGCCAAATGTAAGCAGGCGCTGAACATTATAAGAGTGATGTCTAACATTAGTTGGGGTAGTGATAGAAAAATGTTATTACCCTACACAATTTGTTGATCATATCACGTTTGGAATATGGAGCAATTGTATTTTATTCAGTACGAAAACCATACTTAGCAAGTTACAGGCTCTTTACTACCAAAGCATCAGATTGGCAATCGGTGCTTTCCGTACCAGTGCGCAAACATCCATAGGATGCGAAAAAAATAAGTTGATGCTATAAAAACCAGAAAAGTTCGTTTGAAAAACTGACTAGGCCATGTTAAAGCCTAGCAAGTTGCCTAGATTTATATAAGCAGAAAAAAATTAAATAGTAATTTCAAGAATTTAAATTTTATCAATATATCAAAATGAAAATCACACCTTAGATTTTTTCATTTTATTGGTCATTATACAAACTTTTTTCATTTAAAGGAGTTGTATTTATTACCATTCTGAGATCATAGTGAGAATCCTCATCTTGATAAAAGTACATATATATATATATATATATATATATATATATATATATATATATATATATATTACCTAAATTATGGAATAAATTCATAATTCTTAAATCAACTTCAGAGAAAAATTGATATCGATTTTATTTAGACGCGGTTGTTACGTTATTAATTTATTTTGAGTTACCTATGTAAGCGTGATGACGTCCTTGATGATTTTCTTTGGAATCCGCAGTGGAACTTGTGATCTTTTTAATACAATCAGTCTAATATTTTGAGTATTTGAAAGCGATACAAGTATAAATATTGTTGTTCTATTAAAATACAAGCGAAATAAAAGACACTATTCCTAATTTGGCAAGTAGACATAATGGTCATGATAAATTAATAAAACTAATTTGAATAACGTTTCTCCACAAGTCTGGTGTGGCATTTTGCTAAACTTAAGAAAATGCATTTTTAACCAACATTAAATAGTAAAGGTATTTGAATTACACAAACTGATTTAGAAAATAAACTGATGATACATGTTGAGAAATTAATATCTGCTTCCAACAAGATGGCGCAACCCAATTGAAACATCATAGGAATATCTTAATAATCGGTTTCAAATTCATGGATTGGTAATCGAGGGCCAATTTATGCACAAATTCAGACTTAACGCCCTTGGATTTTTCTTTGTACGAAAAATGTAGCAAACATTTGAGAATGCCGTAGATCTTCGTGAAGCTGTTCTTGCAGCATTTGGTAGCATTAAACCCAAACTACGCAGAGCAATTACGCACCTCGCAGGGCACAATTATGTTTAGAACGGAATGGTCAATTGTTTGAACATCTTTTATAATTGGATAATTATCAATACTATTACTGCTTAACTCCGTTGTCATCTATTTTGTCGTTCTCATTGACCGGCTACATAAGGTTGAGTCTTTAATAAAAACATTTTTAAATTTATTTGTTGTTTTCAAATAGATAGTACATAGTGCTATATCATTGTAAAGGGATAAAAACACGATCAATTATTTCAACCGACTTGTCGTTACATAACAAAAATTTAATTTAGGGTTGAAACTAAAAATAAGAATAAAAAAATCAAATCATGATATTTAAATGTCATAAAAATATCTTAAGAAAGTCAAATAAAATTTATATGTCTAATATAACAAAGATATTACGAGAAAAGAAATTTGACATTTTCTTTCTTGCCATAATCTTAATACATGGAAATTTGGAAATTAGTGTCCTATAATTTCACTAATCTTAAGATAATTCATCTAATTTAACCAAATCTGTATCTTTTATAAAAGCGAGATCCATGCTGAAAATGTTATATGATACGTTGTATATGATATATATATATATATATATATATATATAGTATAATATATGTACAAAATATTCCTAGAGACTGGAGCTCTTGGAAAGAATTACTGTGTACATTTATTTAGTAATACGCCCAATCGTATGCTAAATATGATTTTTAATTATTGGGAAATATTTGGACAGCCATTACAATTATTCATAAGTTTTAGAATTAAATTTGCAATCGATTTTAAAAGCGTGATAATAAATAATACTCTAAATGTAATACGATAACATTCAATAATAACCCAGGAAAGGCAAGAGTCATTATCTGGTTTTTGACACTGCAAACATTAAATTAAAATACAATTAATTTGCTGTATTTATCTAGTCTGATTGTGACAAAAATTGTTGATACAAACTTATCTTCATTGGTATTGGCTGTTCAGTCTTTCTAAAACATTTTACACAGGCAACATATGTTATAAGGTCTAATTTACTAGACAAATAACTTAGTCTAAACATTAACAACCCCAAGAAGATTTTCACAATCATATACTCATGCATTCTACAAAACAAATGAGCAAAAATTTGTGATCCTAAATATAAAATAAAATTATATTAACATTAAAACCTTACAAGCTAATGGCTATTCACTTAATGGTATTAATAATGTTATTACACATGATAGACATAACATTATTATATGTAGTATGTTAAATGAGACTTTTGTAATAAATATAAGATAATACAACATTAGCAGATTTAACAACTCATGCATGTAAATAGTTAGAAAATACAAAGACTGAACATTATAAAATTTTGTATTGGATCACAATTTATTTTTGCACTTGAGACTAAAATAGATTCTTAAAACTAAAGTAGGTCATTATTCTAGGTTAAATATGGACTGAAACCTAAAGATTCATTACATTATTACAATTAATAAATATCGGACGATTGATGAAAAACGGTACTACTGATGTAAGGTTGAAGCATTTAAATGAATCAGCACTTTGGATTCAGGATTTCAAGAACTCCTGAGTGATATGGTGTCATGAAAATTTTTGGGATAAGTTCTATTATTCAGAGTTTTTCACATACCCTTCTGCAACAGTTTCAGACTTCCATCTCATGTCTTTTAAAACGTCAACAGTCGCACCTGAATCAGCTAGTAGAGATGCAGAGTTCCGCCAACAATGTCCTGATGTACAACGCATCTGGTGGTTTAAGAATGTTGCAACTTTCTGGGGCAATTTTCCAAATATATTCTTTCCTACAGGTTGCACTGTACATGCTTGTTAACGTAACGAACAAAAATCTTGAATAGTTTCGGCTTTTATCAATGACATATATTTCTTGCAGACTTTTGATAACTAATGATAGTTTATCAGAATCTTTTACAACAGTTCTTCTCTGTTCCATTTTCGGTAGCTCTAATGTTAAGAAAGTCTGTTGCCCAAACCAGTCACATCATTAATTGACAATTGATTAATTGAAGTCCTCTACAAGCTGCCACAAATATGAGTGTATACAAAAATCATTTTTAAAAATAGGTACAATGATTTTGGGCATACTTACTTTGTCATTAAAATGTCGTCTGAAGCTTCTTTTAGAAACGTATCAATCTGTTCTATAGTTAGTACCTTTGACTTCTTCTTTGTAACCAAAATTTTTCTTTTCAGAAGCGTCGTCAATTTGTGGAATTTACTATCAACGTTATGCTAACGTTAATTTTTAACATTGAATATGGGCCAAATGTAAGTACACGATTATCAGCAAATTCCTCTGAACCAGATGTGATCCCTGTACGTATCATTGACCAAAAAGATATTATAGACAACAAATACATAAAATATGGGAAAATGAGTGGAACAGATCCAATAACAAACTATTAGAAATTAAAACAACGGTTGAAAAAAAGGTATACCCGACGTTTCTAAATAAACGTGAACAAGTAATAATTAGCCGTCTAAGAATTGGTCATTGTCGACTAACATCTGCATATCTCTTATCCCCAGGAAAGGACGGAAGAGTCCAACCCATTTGTGAAAACTGTAACGTAATATTAACTATTAAACATATCTTACTAGAATGTGAACTATACAACCAACATAGAAAAGATAACAAGTTACCTCATAGTTTATCGCATATATTAGCCCTAACGGAAAACTCATTGATGACGTTAATAAATTTTTTAAAGCAGATACATTTATATAATGAAATATACGTGAGACAATAATAGTAAGGGCTAATGATCGAAGCAATCGACGCCCAAGAAAAAAAAAAAAATAATAATAAGCTTTAATGTCCAACAGATATAAAATCCATTAACAGGACAATAATAAAACTAAAATTATATTAACATTTAAACGTAGCTAGACTTAAACTAACTTAACTAAATGTAATGGTATCAAATGAAACAAGTAAATTAAACAATATTGAAATTCAAAGCTGACAATAAGGAGGAAAGACTGGAATGGTTGATGTCACATATATCGCTAATAAGATTAAAGTTCCGGCATATAAAGAAAATGGGAGATCGGTATAAGATGTGAGTTCGTGGTGTATTGCAAATGAAAGTGGCTACTCTTCGAGGAGAAGTTCGAGGAATTTTAAAATTTAAAAGTGCTAAAAGGTCAGGTGCATCTATGTTATTGTGTATCAAATTATAAATAAACTTTAAACTTAACATAATTCTTCTAGATTCGAGAGATTGAAAATTGAAAATAGCAAGTAGTTCGTTATGTTGAAATCCTTTAACAGGATAGGTTCCGAAGAGTTTGTAATATAAGAATTTCAAGAACTTCCTTTGAGCTGACTCTAATGAATTTTTTTGTATGGTGTAAGTAGGATTGAAAATTAACGCACAATACTCTTCTTTCCATACAAGTTTAAAGATATAATTCCGAAGCAGCATTAGCATCTCTGTTAGACGCGTAATAGCAAAAAAGGATATCATTTCTTTCTTCAGAAGAATAAGCCATTAATAAATTAATATTCACTATTTAAGTACGAACTACAACTGGTTGCAACAAATAATGCAATATCTACTATTTGTCAGTCAATCAATGCAGAGTTTTGTTTTTAATTGTCACAGCACACGACGGCAAACATTGCATTTGTATAGTAAATACTATAATTACAAAAAATAAGCCATCGAATGAGTCCATAACCCCCTATAGTTACCATTAAAAAAAATGCATGTTTGGGTTGTAGCTCGAAAAATAATTACTAAAAAAATTTTTTATTCGCATTTTAGTTTAGTAAAAATGGATTATTTAATCGACATAATTTCCATTTTTGGTCTAATGAAAATCCACATGTTAGTAGAGAACGTTATTTCCAAGATAGTTGGAGCTTTAATGTTTTTTGTGCAATAAAAGACGATAAAATTTTAGCATTAAAATTTTATGATGAAAATTTAAATGGTACAAGATATTGCCACATTTTAGAAGAAGCCATACTTTAAGAAATGGAGAGGCGGCTTCAGCTTAGTATCAGCAAGATGAAGCACCTCCTCATAACTTTGGGCCCGTTGCTCAGCATCTTTACGACAAGTTTGATGATAGATGGATTGCCAATCAGGGTTCGTTTCGTTGGTCAGCTCGCTCTCCTGATTTCGCTCTTTTAGATTTTGGTATTTGGGGTTACACTAAAAATCAGGTATTTTCCAAACCTGTTACGACAAAGGAAGATATGATGCAGAGAGTCTTACTTGCTTTTAATTCTCTAACACCCGACCATATTTCCAGAATTACAAGACATAACTTAATGAAAAGGATTCATAAATGTTTAGAAGTAGATGGTGCTAATTTTGAACACTTATGATACAACTTTATTTGTTTAATATTACATTTAATTATTTTTGTTTGTAAGTTATCTAATTAAATTAATACAAAATACCTAGTCAACGTTTATATGATATCCACAATTAACAATCCTTTCAGGCTATTGGTTACTTTTCAGAATTAATAACCTATGAAAAAATAACAAAATATCACCTTAAATAATGGAAATCATGGCCTACCCTTTACTAATGTTGAAATAATTAAGTGTTGTTATGATTTAACTAAGATAATGAAATATCTCAAAAGTGGTTGGATTTAGGTATAGGGAATACTGATACCAAACGCATTGGCTTAAAAAAATACAGCGGAGAATGTAATAAAATACAGGCTGTTCTATTTAAAGTAAGCAACTTATAAATGATTTAAATTTTTCATGTTGGCGGCTAAGTTTAAAACACCCTGTATGAAATATCAATGAGATGGATATATGGAGTTAACGGGCAAGAGCTTGTTGTTTATTGGTTAAAATTTCACGTCACTAGCTTCGTTATTAATGGAGATATCTCGAAAATACTACATTTTGGTAAAAGATATTGTGCACAAATTTTATCTAGAATTTCATGTAGAATTCGAAAATAAAATAAAAAATATTAGGTTCCATTTAAAATAACAAAGTTGACGTTATAATCGGAAGTGCCACATTCAGTACAATATTATATTCAAAACCTGTAGCTTCGTAATTTCAGATTTTTAACATCACTGTATCCGCCATTACTTTTAATCAAAACTCTTCGCGCCACACCCTGTATATATATATATATATATATATATATATATATATATATATATATATATATATATATATATATGCAATAGTTAAAATTATATTTCAAAATGACTGCTTATAATAATATTGATAAAACAAAATTTAATCAAGTTACAAGTCGTTGCTTAATAAATATGCATGTTATTTGTCAATGAATAAGTTTTGATTTAATTCAAGGAAAATTGATTATGAAATGGCATTGGGTGTGCTCACGTTTAATCACAAAGATCAATAAAAGATTTATATGACATCTATTGTTAATAAAAGATAAAAGAAATTATGACAATTATTTACAGCCAAGAAAATCTAGGCTACCACGTTATAGTTTGTAAATTGTCAATGATGAAGTATTATTTCCATTTTTGCCGATATGTATATCAAATTATTTTTTAATCTACGATACTATAACAATAATTTATTACATGCTTATGTTCAAAATTAACGCTGTCCTTTTGGCCGTAGGTGACAGTCGGTAAGTGTATCTACTTCTTTTAATGAACGACTTAATCCTACTGTTTAAATAGTGGGCGATGATTTACGTTCCTAAACACATTTTTTCAATAATTGAGGGCTATAACCTAATAGCGGAAGATAACAAGAACATTAATGTTATTCTAAACACTATTAATTGACTAATTTTTTGTAATATTACGCTTCATCTATTTTATTGATTTTGTTTTGTCCTAAGGGTGTTCTATTTAAAAACTACTCGCTCTATGTTAAGGAATCTTTTGTGCCTCTGAACATTATTAAATAAATTTGTTTCATTAAATGTCGACCTGTTTTTTTTATTTCGCATGAAGGTGTATTTTACAATTAACGATTTTATAACTTTGTATCTGTTACTAGTAATATCTGATCTGTCTTCGTAGGCTTAATGACTGCATTCAGCTTTATGTGATGATAGTTGAAATGCTGCTTCGTACGAATATTCCAGAACTCGCACATTCACGTAACTTACCAATAAATCATTTGCACGTGCTTGCTTAATAACATTTGTAAATCACGAATACATAAAACATTCACGGTGACATGCAGATTTGCTAACTCCTTGATTCATTTTAAGGTATTATTCCAAGCACCCTCACCTTGAATATACTCGGCTACCGTCATATACTGCTACTATTCCATTTTCTAGACGTTTACTCAATTAATATGTTCCATATTTTCTCCCCATTCACTCATCGTACGCTTTCTCCTAGCCTTCAACGCACTATACAGCTTCTTCTTTACATTCAATTAATCACTTTTCAATTACCTGCTGCAAACCAACATTTGATCCACGCATCCCTTTCCTGGCATGAAACCACCTTGAACATCTCAAATCTTACTCCGTGTTATTTCACGGACTCTATTAATCAAAACCGTTCCAAATACCTTACCAGATACACTCGACAAACTTATTCTTCTGTAGGTTTTAGAATCACCCTTACACTGTTTACCATTATACAGTGGAAGAATAATCACTCCTTTCCAATGGATCTGTGCTATTCTACGTTTATGTATTAAATAATTCACACAATCTTTCCTCACACTTTGCACATCCATGTTTCAACATTTCGCCAGTAATTGCATTCACACCTGCAGCTCTACCATTTTTTATCTTTTGTACCTCTTTCCTTACCACTTTCAACTCAGTTTCATTCCTTATTTCCTTCTCATTCGCCTAGATCAACTCTTCAGTCAGCTTATTCACACTGTGGTACAACTTTTTTAATAGTCTTGCTAGCATTTCCTCAATCCGTACTCACCATTTACTACCTCATTCATACTATTTAGCAACTCTGTGCACCCTGCTGTGTCATACGTTTTGCACTTCCCGAAAAGTTTCTTATTTCCCTCATAATCGTTCCGCATATTCACATTCTAACGCTCTCAATTCTTGTTCAGAATCATTCGCTTCATTTTTTGTTAACCTGTGCATTTCATATAATCATTTTTTCTCAGTCTAATTTTTTTCAGTGTTCATTGTAATCGAAATTCTAAATTAAAGTAATTAAATAATTTTTCTTTTGTCAAATAAATAACAAGTCGCGTTAGGGAACAATCCTTTTAAATAGCGAAGTTACAGAACAGATTTTTATCGGTTTGAATATTCTAATAAACAAAAATAATAATAATGTAAACAGTAGAATTTTGTAACGTGTGAAATGCCTCTAAATAAAAAAGGCGAGTAAATAATATTTACAAGTCTTATGGCATTGAACTTCTACGAAAAATACGGTTCCTTTAAAACCCATGCCAGATGATTGTTGAAACTCATAAAATCGCACTAACAAATATAACATACAGAAGATGTGACTATGAATGATAGATCACCATATAAGTGGTAAGTTTTGAGCATTTTTCTTTTTCTTCAAATTTGAAAGGTGATCCAACTTTCATTTTTGGTACTATATGTGATTTTTTAATTATAACATTGTGTTGAATATTGTCTTATACTATATTTTTCCTTGACTGCAAATTCAAAATTTAAGCTAACTTTTACCTTTGTTACGATCTTTGATCTTAATTGTAATTAATTAATCCTAAAAGAAGGCAATTAAAGTCGGGAGAGCTAACAAGGCCATTATCTTTATGTATTGTTACCCTTAAACTGAGTAAAAGTGAAATTTCGAGGATGGAAATGTTAAGTTGCACGGTTCGCGACAATAACAAAACAGATTTGATAAATAAATATTAAATTAAATAACAAAGAACTAACTATAACTCGGAAATCTAAATTAAAAATAATTGAAGCATTTGGCCACAAATAAATAACAGCAAGTCCGGTGAGTGGCACGAGAGCGAGCAATCGCGTAGGAAGTAATCCGGTTGAAACGTGAAGTGTATATGTATATATGTACATTTAGATATTCATATTAGGTATACACTCTATTATTTATACCTTTCTTGACTCTGTCTATATTTCTACTTATTACTTCCTTACGTATCGGGGCAGTAGATAAATAACTGTCCGGTAGCAGGACGATACCATTAGTCGGGAATACTACATCGTACGGGGCACGATTTGGTTAGTATCCGGTCTGCTCGCTATGACATTACTCCAGAGAACAATACAATTGCCTCGGATCGATCTGGCTACAAGGGACAGACAAGGCCCGTTGCCGGCGCCTGTGCAAGGAATGAGTCGGTACGTGGAATGTTAGAGGTATGCAAGGTAAAGAATTTGAAATTGCTAATGTAATGTACGAAAGGCTCCTTGATATTCTGTGTGTATCGGAGACAAAGCGCAAAAGAAAAGATGCTGTGGAGATGTAGGATGCCAGCCTACCACTGTGGTCAGGAGTGGAGACTGAAGTGCATGGCGCAAAAGGGGTTGAGGTGATCGTAAGTGAAAGAGCGAAAAGATGTGTTAAACAGTACGAATTGGTATCTCCCCGGGTAATGTGGGTTTGAATGAAAATGGAGTTTCGAAGAGTTTTTCTTACTGCGTGCTAAGCACCGGTGAATGGAGAAAGAGACCAGGAGTGTGAAAACTTCTGGAATGAGGTAGAGAACGTGTTGAACGTATGTAAGCCAAACGAAAGAGGGATATGAACGGATGAGTGGGTGTACAGAGAGGACATGTGAAACGCGTTCTAGGAAAGAACGCACCAAAGAGTCAATGAGAATGGTGAACCACTGGTGAACATCTGTGTGGAGAGAAGCCTATTTGTATCTAGTACGTGGTTTAAATATAAGAATGTGCATATGTATACATGGCAAAGAAGTAAATCTAAAAGTATGATAGACCTGATAATGTATGATGAACGACTTAGAAACCTGTTGGCAGACATAAAAGTAATGCGCGGGTCGGAGTTTGGATCGGGCCACTTTTTGGTTGTATCGAGAGTATGTTTAAGGCAAAAGTGGGTCTGGAGAAGGAAAGCAAACGAAGTGCGAATGTCCACAATTAGGGTAGACAAACTAGTGGATAATTGTGCGAGAATGAAATACGCAGATGCTATGAGTAAAGAGTTGAATGTGAATGAAATAGTGTGGAACGAACAAATAAAAGACACTGACGTTGAAAGTGCATGGATAAGCTTGAAAAACTGTGTTGTCAATTGTGTCGTGCAGATACGTGGAAGAGCGACTGTAGGTAGACAGAAAAAATTTGCTTGGTGGAATGAATCGGTAAAAAAGCAATATGTAAGAAAAAAGATGCGTACACGGCAATAATTGCTGCAAAAGATGATACTGAGAAAAAGCGATTGTATGGGGGTACAGGTTAAGAAACAAAGAAGTGAAGGAGGCAGTGAAAATAAGTAACGAGGAAGTGATAGCTGTGGAAGGAGAGAAAATGGTGAACGGTCTTGAGGGAAACAAAACGCTCTTCTGGAAATGGATCAAAAATACAAAACGTGGCCCAAAACAGAACGCTGCAGGCGTGATGAATATGAGCAACTATATAGAATGGGACGATTGTGAAGTGAGGAAATGCTGGCAAGAATATTTAGGGAAGCTGTACAGTGGTGAGGAAAGTAAGACTGAAGGGTTAAATAAGGAGAATGTAGAAGGATTGGTGAATGAAACTGAGAAGTATATTGCGATAAATGAGGTAGAGAAAACGGTGGGGAGGTTGAAAAACGGTAAGGGAGCAGGTGCAGATGTAATCACTGATGAAATACTAAAGGATGGAGGTGCAAAGCTTATACAAAGATTATGTGAATTATTCAATGTGTGGCTTATGTGTGGAAAAGTGCCAAGGGATTGGAAGAGCGCGATCATTGCATCGCTGTATAAGGATGAGGGGAACAAGAGTGATTGCAAGAACTACAGTAGAATAAGTTTGCTTAGCGCGCCTGGTAAAGTATTTGGAGGAATACTGATTGATGGAGTACGAGAAACTACACAAACTAAGATTTGGGATGTGCAGGGTGTCTTCATGCCGGGGACAATACGGCGTATATAAAGGTGTAATAAACGGAATAAGGGCAGTATACAACGGTAGGCGGGCATGTGTTAGGCTGGCAGGAGGTGTGAGTGGATACTATAATATTGAACAAGGAGTGCGACAAGGCTGTGTGATGTCACCGTGGTTGTTCAGTGTATGCATGGATAAACGTGTTAGACAAGCATGTACCGATACAAATGGTGTAATAGTTGGTGACGTCAATGTACGACTTCTAGTGTATGCAGATTATTAAATGACCGTACGGATGAGCAACAAACTGCTCTGAGCAAGTATTATACAGTGTGAGAGCATGGACCTAAAGATAAAAGTGGACAAAACTAAGATTGTGGTGTTCAATCGGGAAGGTGGAAAGGATAGTAGAGCATTTGCTCTGCAAGATGAAATTGTGGAGCTAGTGGACGAGCTGGTATATCTGGGCAGAACGTTAGCTACAGATGGTACGATGGAGGGCGAGATTGAACTAAGGATCAATGCTGGAAGGAAAGTGATTGAAGTATATGGACGATAATTGGAAACGAAAGCATAAGTCTAGCTACGAAACGAGCAAGCTGTCATGGCGTGTTTGTCCCGTCAGTACTGTATGGAAATGAGACATGGGTATGTCAAGAAAAGCACGAAAGAAAAATAAATGCCGTCGGTATGAGATTCCTGAGAAGCGCATGTGGTAAAACGAGAAGGGACAAGATAAAGAATGAGTGCATAATGACGGAATGTGGCGAGGAAAAGACGATGATGGATAGATATGAAAGTACTACATTACGTTGGTTTGGTCACATTGAGAGAATGAACAACGCAAGATTAACGAAGCAAATCTATTTGTGTGAGGTTAGAGGTAAGGCCGTAAAGGCGTAAAACTTGGCTGAATGTAGTAGAATGTATGATAAAGGAAAGAAAGGTAAGGAATTTTAAAAATAAAAGGGCATGGCGAAATATTGTGAATGAAAAATAAATAAGAGGCAGGGATTGTTTTGCCTACCCCGCAAGGAAATGGCGTGAAGGTTAAGTTAAATCATTGTCATGTATGCATTCCATGTTTTTCTTATATACTCACTTTTTACAGATTCACTGTACCAAGCGCTCTTTTTTTCCTTTTCTACAGTTATTCTTTCAACAACCAAAAAAACTAAATAATTCCATGGACATTCAATCTTATTACCAAAATGTGCGCGGTCATAACACTAAGATTTTTCTTTCTTTCAAGAAGTCTCGATTTCTCCGTATCACATTATATGTATAGCACAAAAGTGGCTGAATCCTTGCATAAATAGTTCCAAATTATTTCCTGTTAACTATACAGTTTTATGGTGTGATCGACAGTTTCGTGAACTGAATGTTTCCAGGGATGGCGGGTACCGATAGCAGTAATGGATTACATTAGATTCACGCTCTCTCATTTATTACTGATGTGTTTCAGTCCATTGTCATTGTTCGTTGTAAAATCTACAGTAATGCGCAAATGTATATTATTAATTTGTATGTACCGCCTACCATATTAACAATAGAATTTTGTGATTTGTTAGAATCTCTATTGTACATCAATCGTTACTGCAATGATAAAATTATTGTTTTAGGGGATTTTAACGTTCCTAACTTCAGTAATGCTATTAACATACATGAACAAAAATCCAACTATCTTTCATGTTTTATAAATGATCAACTATAATCAATTAAATCAAATTCCAAATATTAACAATAGGATTTTAGATTTAATAATCAGTAACATAGAACTTGTAGTCACTAAAAGTGGTTGTATACTATTAAAAGAAGATTGCCACCTACCGCATTAGAATTTGTTATTAATAGGCGTAGTGCAAATTTACCTAATTTTGAATCATGTCGTAAATCGAAGATAAATCGATTTAAAAAAGCAACCTTTTTTAATTTATACAATGATTTACTTAACATTGATTGGAATTATTTATACACCGTCAATGATGTCAATATTGCATGCAATGAGTTTTATTCAATACTGGAATCAGTTTTTAACATCAGCGTGCCAGTTTACAATCAATTTAGTAAAAAGTCTCGATTTTCATTGTGGTTTACGCCTGATCTTAGCCAAAATATATAATGTAAGTTCAAAATGCATAATAAATACAAAATTACTAAGATCCCGCACTCTATGAACAATCTAAACGCTTAAGGTTAACAAAAAGTCAAGTGTCACGGTTACGCAAAGAATATGTTTCTAATACGGAAGAAATGCTCCATACTAATCCAAAACGTTTTTGGGTGTTCTAAAAAAGGATGATCTCGTATCCCTGGCGAATTACAATATAAAAATCTTTCGTATGATAATCCTCAACAGATTGTACATACATTTGCTTTTCGTTCAACTGTCAGTCAATTAGGAATGTTTACAGCATATCTGAACAAGATATTGTCATTGTTGCCATTAAAAGATTAAAAAACAAGCCTACTGCTGGCATAGATCAAGTTCCATCGTACTTAATTAAAGATTGTGCACAAATTTTAGCAAAACCATTATCATTTTTGTACAATTTGTGTCTTAAATGTTCTAGCTACCCGGTAACTTCGAAGAATGCTAAGGCGTGTCCCATACTAAAATCACGAAGTCTTTCTCACGTAGAAAATTACAGACTGATATCCATCGTATGCGACTTCTCCAAAGTGTTTGAATGTATGTTATGTAATAAACTCCTCCATCAATTTAAATCACGGCTATCCGAGTATCAACATGGCTTTGTTCCGAAAAGATCGACAATATACTTGTAATATCTTAGGGAAAAAAAGGCAGATTGACGTGATTTACACGGACTTCCAAAAAGCTTTTGTTCAAATTGATCACTATGTTGTCTTTAAAAAATTACCTGAATATGGTTTTAGCCTTTCCGTAGTAGATCTTATAACGTCATATCTTACTGGTCGCATCGCTCACACTTTGCATCTTATACTAGTCATGACTGCAAATTATTCATTCCTACATCGGGGGTTCCTAAAAGTTCAACCTTGGGTTCCTTTCTGTTTTTAGATATTTATCAATGATCTTTTTACCCATATCTATTCTCAGAAATTACTATATGCAGATGACCTAAATTTTTAATGAAATAAGTTGTGTCGAGGACGGTACTGTGCTGCAAAATGATATAAACAAGCTGAAATCTTGGTGTCAGCTGAACAAACTTCACTTAAATATTATTAAATGTAAATCGATGATATTTTTGAGAAAATATACTGTATAATACTATTTAATTTAGCTGCTGTAGATCTGCCACGCCCTTAAATGCGGTACTCTCCCATAGAGATTTAGGAATTACATTAGATAAAGCATCTTTTAAAGTCTTAGGATTTGTTATTCCGACATGTGTCGATTTCAAGGACATCTCTGCCATAAAATCGCGTTATTTTTCATTAGTAACGTCTCTTTCCATAAAAAGTATGAGATTGAAATTGAACATATCCCACGCCGCTTTTTAAAATATATACATCTTCATACAGAAGGCTTCTACCCTCAAAACGTTTTACTAAAAATGTGCAACCTCTCATCACTTGCTACAAAAAGGAAACGTATTATCCTGTCATTCTTGTATAACCTACTGTACGATCATATAAGACTGTGCAATCTTGCACAACCATGTATTTTACGTTGTTCCCCGTATATCGACCAGGCATTCATTTACATTCTATTTATCAAAATGCAGAACCAATGTTTATAAAATTAGCTACAATTAATTTATAATTGTAGAGTATAGTAGAATATATTTAAGTTATGTTGCAGAACGATTTTATCTTTCTTTCTACTTTTTCGCACTTCTAATAATTGTTTTTTTTAATGAGCTTCTATTTGTTCTGTTTGGGTATAGAACCTGTTTGAACAATAAACGTTATTAATATCTTTTTTTGTGGTTTTAGGACGTCAACTGCTCTAGTCATGAGCCTTATTCCTACGAGTTTCGTTTGAAACCGAAACCTATTTCATTCATTAAATTTTGGGCAGGTAAGTACCATATTTTCTTTTTATCTTTTATTTATTTATTTATTTACTTTTTTTATGTCCTCATGAAATAATTTGATAATTTTAAGTACTTTAGCACTTTTTATTATTATTATTATTATTACTATTATTATTATTATCATTATTGAATTGACGCTCGAAGAGTTCGGACATGTTTGTACTACGCTCCGGTTTACTATATTAGTATTTTCATTAGTACGAAAATACGTAGTTTAATTAAATTATTGTGTTTGTAGAAACGTTAGTATTTTGTGAAAATGATTTGTAACAATTGCAAGAATGTTATGAATGAAGAGCAGATAATGTGTCAAGGTTGTAATCAATGTTATCATTATGCGTGCTTCATATCAGAGAGAACGTACCGTTCGAAATCGAAATCGGCAAAAGAATCTTGGAGATGTGAATTATGTCGTGGTAAGAAGAATGTGCAAGATAAAGAAGATACATCACATGGAACGGAAATTGATTATGATAGCGAATTAAATGCGTTAGAAGGCCCAATTGGTACAGTTCTAAAGCATTTATTTAAAAAAATGATGACATCAATGCAATTAATGTGTGAGCAGTTTGAAGAACTTGGAAATGTTGTAAAACAAAGTGTAGAAGATAATAAAATCTTAAAAGAGGAAATTAAAGTCTTAAGGCAATCTGTGGAAAATAAGGAAAAACAGATTGAGATTTTAAATGTGCGTGTCAGTAAAATAGAACAATTCCAAAAGCGTAAATACATAGAGATACATGGTGTTAAAAAGGATGACGGTTCTACACCTGAAGAAAAGTTTGACAAAATATCTGAGATGATTGGCTCTGGTAATGTAGAAGTTAAGTCGATAAAACAAATATCCTTACCAAAAACGGAATTTTTACTTGTTAAATTAAAAAATGAAGAGGACAAGTATAAATTTTTAAAAGCCGGCAAAGCATGGTGGCGCAATTTATCCCAAGAAGAAAAACGATATTCCAATCGTTATTACTATAATGAAAGCTTATGTGTGGAATATAGACATCTGCTAAAAGAGACAAAAAGAGCTGCAGTGTATAACTTTAAATTTGTGTGGGTAAAGGGCGGAAGAATTTTAGTGAAAAAGATGAGACCAGTAAAACCTGTGTAATTTTACAATACTTGATGTAGATAAGTGCATCAATTAAATTTTTAACGTATTTGTTTATCATAAAATTGCACATGGTTTACAATAATTTTATATCGTTCTCCTTTGCATTGCACTTGGTTTTGATAATGATTTCGATTTTAAATTTGTTACATTATTTTATTCAATTTATATAAAGGAACTTTATAAATGCAAAATGCATACATTACATTTAGACAGGTTTAATAAAATTTATAGTGATAGGACAAAGAAATTCTCGGTGCGTGCCATTAGCGCCGTGTCGTTAGCGCCGCGGAAGATTTTGGTGGTGTTAGCGCCGCAGACAATAATGCCCTTTGCCCAAAGTGCTGTTAGCGCCGAGGACAATAATTGTAAGGGATTTAGAATGGCATTTTTCAATACTTAATTACCCCATCAGTATACTTATGACAATTTAATGTCCATATTTACTACAGGAAATTACTACACCATTTCACAGAAGATACATATTTACGTATTGACATTAAATCAAGAATGTTAATTATCAATTATTTTAATATAACTAAGTGTCGCAGCTGAAAAATGAGGAGTGAGGGGTACATAAATTCAGATTTTTCTTCAGAAGATACTTATTTCTTCGAGAAATTGTCTCGTGCGGTGTTTAGAAGTGGTTACAAGTTTTTCCGTCTTTCGTTTATACCTACAACGTTAAAACAGTTCTCTTCTGTTCAGAGCTAAAGTTGTTTTAGTGCTTATAGAGAGGTAAGTTTGTTTTGTACTATTAACTATCCACAAACATAAAAGTTCTGCATTACAACGTTCTGAACAAAAGCAATGTTAACGTCACATATAAAAGTTTTATTTTGGTTATTATTATTTTAGCTAATTTGTTTTGTTAATTATTTTTTTGTTTAATTATTTTTTGAAATTATTTGGACAAGATATAATAATCCATCACTTATTGGCAAGAAGAAACCAAATGTATATTGTATAATACACATGTTAAGGACAGAATGTGTTAGGCCTGCAATCACTCGTCCATGGTTGAATTGGGACTGCTACAGAATAAGAGGAAGAAGAAAATATGGAAATTGACGCCAGGATAAGAAGAATACTTGAAAAATTTGAGGTTAATAAAGATTTAAATACATGTTTAAAAGCACTGTCTTATATAGAAAAATTAGATTAATAAAGTTATTTTACTTTCCATTAAAATGTATCAATAATTTAAACTGTTTTATTAGCGGCGCTAACAGCACTTTGGGCAAAGGGCATGATCTGCGGCGCTAACACCACCAAAATCTTCCGCGGCGTTAACGACACGGCGCTAACAGCACCGACTCGAAATTCTTCACTCATGTTATATTTATTTGAATTAATAATTAGCTTCCAAAATTATTACAATGAGTTACATTAACACGAAACTTATTTCTGTAAAATGCCTGTATAGAAAATTTTGTAATTAATAATGAAACTCATACTTTATTTACCCTAATTATGTAAATACAAATAAATTGGTAAACATAATAACTGTCAAGTATACTTTAGGCTAACTCAAATGGGTATTAGGAATCATGATGATGAATTTGGCATTAAGAATTTATTTTGTCTTTTTTGTAAACTGCTGTACATAAGGTTTTATTTTCTCTCTTTTTTTTCTTTCAAATTATCTATTTTATTCTATCTAATTTTAACAACAATTTTTTTTTTTTTGTGATTGTAAATACTATTATTGTTTATCGGACTAGCTTTGAAACACATCTAAAATTACTTTAAAGCAAACCTACTACCATGTTTATATTTATATTGTTTTGTAGAATTAATTATTAAGTTGAGTTTGACTCTTTGATTTTCTGATTTTAAATAATTGCTAATACAGATGGTTATTGTTTCTTTTTTTGATGTCAATTATATAATAGTTTATTGAACTCTTGAGTGTCAAAAATAATTTTTTATGATTAAGAATTGTTAATTATTTTTATATGTAAACTTTTAAATATACGGAACCGACATACAAGTCTCTTAGACTTCGTTGGACCGATAAATGTATGATATTTGGTGAATAAACAATTCAAATTCAAATTCAAATTATTATTCTTATTATTACTATTATTATTATTATTATTATTATTATTATTATTATTATTATGTTTTCTGTTTTAAGACATTCAACTACTGAGTTCATTTCCCCTTAAAATTCACCAATATAACTTTAATTTATGTATTCTGATACGTATCTTTGTTGATCTCAGAAATTGTAGTGTTTCTTGACTTTTCACGCTGTATGTGATGTAACATCCTGTTATTATTGTAATTCACAGGTGGTAGGCATGTATACTCCATGCCAGCCGGGGAGGTACTACCACCCTTACCATGGGCTCCTTAATATTGGGTCTCCGATTTTCTGAGCTCGGTAAGGGCTGCCGGTTACCTTTTCCATCATCCTTAATCTATTCTCATCCTTATTCTTCCTTCTCGCCCTCACTGTCTTCCTATCGGATTAAAAGTCCCAAATTAAAAAATAAGATGGCTGTGGTTTCTAGGGTTATAAATTCCGGACGTAAAATCCTGCCCCACTCGGATGTCCGGGAGGGCAGGGCCCAAGCGACCTCGGTCATCGAAAGTATCAACTTTCTGATTCACTACTGCAACATCCGCGGTATCAGGTCTAATCTTAATGCTATTCACCAACATCTTGAACAATTACAACCTGATATATTGTTTCTATCTGAAACACAAGTCTCCTCTGAAAGCTCCGAGTCACCCGACTTGCAATTTCCTCAATACCATCTTCACTCTAACTTTCGATATAAAGGAGGCGTATGTGCGTACATCAAGGACAGAATTGCTTGCAAGAGGGTTTCTTCCTTAGAAAATAAAAATTTTGACGTGATTTGGTTTAAACATTCTGGTCCTAATTTTGTGAAATTCTACTGTTGCATTTATAGGTCTCCTAATGACAGCAACTTTCAAGACTTCTTCGATTACCTTAGTATGAAAGTTGACTATCTCCTGTCTCAGTTTCCATCTTGCGATATCTCATTTGTAGGCGATTTCAATGTTCATAACTCTAATTGGCTTCAATTTTCATCTACTACAAATCCTGCTGGTCATAGTGCAGAAACATTTGCTATTTCATGTGATCTCACACAAATGATTTCTGAACCCACAAGAATCCCTGATAACCCTAACCATACTCCACATCTTCTAGATCTTTTCTTACATCAAACCCTCTTGTTTATAAAACTTCCGTTCTTTCGCCTTTAGGTCTTTCCGACCATTGTCTAATAAAAATCATTTCTACTGTACCTAATTCCACTGTTGTTCGCAAAACCGATAGAACCTTGTGGTGTTTTAAGTCAGCTCGATGGAGTGATTTACGGGATTTCTTTGCAACCTTTCCATGGCGTGAATATTGTTTTAAGTCGTCCTCTTCTTCGGACATCGCTCTTTCAGTATCTGAAGTCATCCTCATGGGAATGAAGTTATACATTCCGAAAAAACAGTACCGTGTAGGTCATTCACGTTCCCAACCCTTGTTCAATAAGGCTTGTTCTGACGCAATATCTTTAAAAAATAAATCTTACATTAAATGGAAATCTAATAAATCGGTTGAGTCATGTAGAATACGTTGGTGCTAGAAATATCTGCAAAAGTGTCATCACTAAAACTAAAAAGTTGTTCGAACAACGAAAATGCAATGAACTAGCTACATCTCCTTTAGGCAGTCGTAAATTTTGGTCTTTAGCAAAAGCCATTAGTAAAAACTTTCGAACGTCTTCATTTCCCCCCCTGCCATCTATTGACGGATCGGTAGTTGCTGATTCTGTAGACAAATCCAACGTTTTTGTGGATTTGTTTGCATCAAACTCGTGTCTCAATCATTCCGGAAAAGATGTGCCCCTAGTCAACTCTTCTTCATACGTTATGAAACCAATTCATTTTCGGTACAAGCTCTTGTCTTAAAGAAATATTCCCCCGAACTAGTACCAGTCCTATCTAAGCTCTATACGATCTCTATATCTTCTGGGGAATTCCCTTCATCATGAAAATTAGCAAAGGTTCAACCTATTCCCAAAAAAGGTGATAAGACCGATCCCTCAAACTACAGACCAATTGCCATCACTTCCATTTTGTCTAAAATCATGGAAAAAGCCATCAATCAGCAACTGCTCACGTTCCTTGAAACTAACAAACTCCTTAGTGACCACCAATATGGGTTTAGGCAAAGTCGTTCAACAGGCGATCTTCTTTCATATGTGACCCAAGTTTGGAACAATACAGTAGAGCAGTCCGGTGAAACAGCTATAGTCGCTTTAGATATCTCAAAGGCATTTTACCAAGTTTGGCATAAGTGTTTACTTGCCAAACTCACCTCGTTTGGGTTAAATGATACGCTCATCAACTGGGTTTTTAGTTTCCTTGATAAAAGACGAATACGTGTCGTAGTTGATGGCTTTTTTCAAAAGAAGTTAGCATTAACGCGGGCGTACCACAGGGATCCGTTATAGCGCCTACACTTTTTCTGCTGTACATAAACGACCTTATTTCTTCAACAACTAACCCCATCCATTGCTTTGCTGACGATAGCACTCTTCACTGTAGTTCATCTCAGTCTACTCATAGTGATAATCCACCTTCTATGTCAAATCAAGAAATTAAAGCTGAAATGGCAAATTCAATCAACAAAGACATTCAACGTATTCTCGAATGGGAAGCAATAATCTAGTTAAATTTAATGCTAACAAAACTCAGTGTTGCCTTATGTCCGCCAAAAAGATCGATCATTTCCTGTTGTAAGTATGAATGGCTCAGTTCTTAAGTTTTCAGACTCTATTACTCTGTTGGGTATGACTGTATCTTCAAATCTCTCATGGGTTGACCATCTTCTGTCAGCTACCAAAACAGCTGCTCGTAAAATAGGCTTTTGTACAGATCTAAGCAGTACTTTACCTCTCGACAACTCCTTCTGCTGTATAAGGCCCAAATTCGGCCTCATCTGGAATATAATTCTCACCTTTGGGTTAGTGCTCCCCAATACGCTCTCGATATCGTTGATCGTATTCAAAAGAGAGCGATTAGGCTTATAAATGACCCGTCCTTAACTTCTCACATACAGTCCCTTGAGCATAGAAGGATGGTTTCAGTTCTTTCTTTGTATTATCGTTATTACAACGGCTATTGTGCTGGTGAATTACATTCTTTGATACCATCTCGGGCTATCTTTGCGAGAAACACTCGGTTCGCTCATTCACATCATCAGTATGCAGTACAAATCTCCACTTGTCGTACCAAACGGGCGCAATCCACATTTTCTACACGGCTTCTAAACTCTGGAATGATCTCCTAGTTCCTGTTTTCCTCTCACTTATGATATGAGAAAATTTAAGGTAGCTGTTCATAGGCATCTATTGGCAATTCATTATCCCTCTATCCATCCTCCTAAGTGTTCCTGAGTGCTTTATCACGATAGGCCTTATTTATCCTGTTCAGGTCCACAATCATAAAAAAAAAAGCCAAGCGATCGTCAAATACGTGTTTTACGGTGAATATCTAATGACATAACTCACACGTAGGTGCAGAGTTAATTTGTATCAGATGTTCATGCGTATTTTGGGTGTAGCCAATTCTTAAACGATGCGTTTTGCCATGTCGTGTCTCGATGTTTTTTTTATATGGAACATTCCTTTCCGATGCTTTTTGATTATTGTTAAGTTGGTATTTTTATTGCCATGCATCCATTGTTTTTTGTTATAGATACGTTAAGCGTTATTTACATCTATCTTGTTGGGCTGGGCTGGTTGGGCTGCGGCTTCTCGTGCTGCATTATTTGCCAGTTCACTGCCAGTTATACCTTTGTGACCTGGTATCAATATAAAAACAACATGAATGCTAGTATCTTCCAAGTGACGTAATGCCGATTGCATCTTTTTAGTTAGGGCATTTTCAAAATAGATTTCTGGTAAGTCTGAGAGTACATTGATAGTGTCACTTGCAATAATATATCCGAGCTATGCATCTAATACGGACACCATATTAGATTATTAAATTCAGACTACTATATCCCTGCGTATATGTTAATTGCTTTCAGGAGTTGTAACACATTCCTCAAGTTTGGTATATCTGTTAGGTTGTATCTGACATCTGGTCTTATTTCATATTGTTTTTGTGCGATCGTTCATTTTTGTCAACTTACTGTCACTGTTTTGACAACAGTAGGTGGCATTTACTGTTTAATGAGTCTAACTGAACGGTAAGTAATTTACTTACCGTTCAGCGAACAGTAAGTGAAATTCATAGTTTACTGAAGTACCTGCCAGAGTTTTGAGTATAGTATTATTTATTAATATTAAAATTAAATGTACAATTGTTACAATTGGAAATGGTAATAATAATAATTTAATAATAATAATAATTGAATTGAATTATTTATTTTCAGAATATTTACAGTTCTGGGTCCAAGCGAAGTCATTATGACTTGTATGCCGGTTCCCTAATTATACATTCAACGTTTTACATCAATTCGTTTATATATTGTATATTATAATACATGTTTTGACGTTATATATCAGATAACAATTAAGGAAGTAACAATACAGACAAAAAAAATTATTGTAGAATTTTAACATTTTCCTGTCTTTTTTCAATATAGCGATTACACTATATAAACTATAAATTAAATTTTTCTATACATGTATAAAATTGGTTATTTTGTTTATGCTTTTGCAACGAAACCCCAAATGTTTAAATGATATGCTAACTTTTGAACACATCTCAAACCTAAACAATTAAGTATGTCATCGAACATCTGTACAGCTATTTTAAAACCTAATCAATATCTTTATTTCAATTAATAATATTTATAATAATAGTTTTAAAATATAAAATATACCTACCTAAAGTATTCATTTTATAATACAGTAAATATGTACAATTTCATCCATTTGGTTTTTTTACAACTCAATACGTAAATCATTCTTATTTTTTTACAAAATGAAGCGAGAATTGACGATAACCTAGATTAGGTAGTCAAGCATGTAGGAATGAACTGATTTTTTAGATAATAATAATAATAATAATAATAATAATAATAATAATAATAATAATAATAATAATAATAATAATAATACCTAGGGTTGGACTACCTACTAGGCGCGTCCCCAGGTGGCGGATAGAATGACCTTCCAAATGATCGTAAGTGATGTAAGGCCAACACCGAAATATGAGCTCGTGGCGTTAAACCGCCACTGTTAGCTCTAGAGAATAAGGTGTCGCGGACCAGTCCACGTGGGTCCTCGTATCTAACGAGGACGATGGCAACCCTGCGTTCTAGCTGGAAGTTCACTTTTCTTCTACTAGTCTTGAGTGACTTCCTTACTTTAATTCTTTCCTATCGGAACACTCTCGTTCCAACACTTATTCTCTTCAGGCCCCCAGTTAAATCTGTGGGATTTCTTCCTTCTTTTCTACTCTTCCCAGGACATACGTCGTCAAAAGCGTATACGGGTGTGGCAAACCCGGATGTCCTTGCTGGGGACGGCTGAGCGCTAGTCGTCTCAATACCGCAACCGCGAATTGTACTTCAGAGACTTTAGCAGGGCGTGGCTAGGGAACGTCGTACAGCTAGCGGCCTGTGGTCTCGACTTTACCGCCCGGGCTACGAGGAAGGTAACCTCTATAAAAAAATCCCCCAATCCCAAGGTCGTTTGGCAGTTTTAGGTGCTGAAGGGATTGCGCAAAGGGAAACCTAAGCGTGGCCAGGGGGAAGCCTGGTCCCTAGCGTTGAAACGCCTGTGGGAAAGAGGCGCCCCCCACAGTATAAATGCCTTCTCGTAGTATCCCGGCTCTGCTACTTGTGACTTTACTACCGAGGGTTCTCGTCGGAACAAGATGAGTTTGTCATTAAATAACAATGAGAGGGCCACCTCGTTAAACAAGAAAGTGGTTGAGGGTCCACTTCATAATCCCCCTAAAAGCCAGATTTGTGCCATTAGACCTGGTTATGACAGGAAGATTTTCCCACATTGGCAATATCGAATGTAAGCAGCAAAAGGAGGTCGTTCCCGGTTTCTGCTCATTCAATGTGAAGAAAGACTTCCTCAATGAGTCCTTTCTTTATAAGTAAAACTTTGTTTGGTTTAGTTGAGATTTAAAAATGTTAGAAAAGTTAAAGGCAATTTATTGATAGAAACAAATACAAGCAAACAAGCTAAAAGATTAATGCAACTGACACGTTTCGAGATTTGAATGTAGTTATAAAACCTCATGCTACGTTAAATATATCAAAGGGCGTAGTGTACTGTAAAGACTTGCTAAATTGCACAGTTGAAGAAATTAAAGAAAATTTAGAAACTCAAGGCATCATAAATGTTAAAAGAATAAAGTCGAAAATTGAGGAGTATTGGAGGATACTCCTAATCACATTTTAACGTTTAATAGCCCTCAGTTACCAAAACGGTTCAAGCGCCTTCTACCTGAGTACGACCGTATATCCCAAATCCGCTTCGCTGTTTTAACTGTCAGCGTTTTGGGCATACATCTGTTTCATGTAAACAACATCAACGGTGCATCTGTGGAAAAGATGTTCACCAAGGGTTACGTTGCGAGGAGCCTCTTAAGTGTCCAAATTGTGAAGGACCCCATACAGCCTTAGCAAAGGCATGTCCTGTATATAAGGAGGAAATGAGGATTCAAGAAGTAAAGGTTATCCACAAGATATCGTACCAGGAAGCTAAACAGCAGGTATCGAAATTAATCACACCGACCATATCCTACGCAAACATTGCTTCACCATCCACCCCGACTACCTCCTTCATACCTGAAATTAAAAAGATAATAAAAGAAGAATTGTCCACCATTATGCAAGTAATATCTAAACAAAATGCAAACACCCCAATAGTCACAGAAAAAGAAATACCAATATCTCAAATAAAGCAACCAGTAGAACCTACGGAAATACAACAAGCAAAGTTTACCGTCACTAAATCAGATCCTCCAATGGAAGAGGAAAGTTTTGGTGAAAAAAGGAAACGTGATATTATAAGGAGCGTGTCTTCGGAAACCATTCTGTCTGTCGAAGAAACTAGGTTAAACACAGAATCTAGTTTAGAATCGATAGACAAGGACTTGATAGACGTAGTTAAGAGAAAAAAGGGATGGCCCAAAGGTAAACCTAGGGGCACGTCCAAAGACAGAATCAAAAGTTCTAGTCAAAGAAGTGATAGATAGGTTCTAGTCAAAGAAGTGACAAAAACATCTGTGATATTTTAATTTTTTTGTGTCTGTATTTGTTTTATTTATTTATTCGTACAATTTTTTAAGATTTTATCTATACAGTTGTTTTTGTCCTTATATATAGTTTTTATATTTTTGTCTACACACGTATTGTTATGTATGTTTTTATACAATTTTAATATTAATAATCTTAAAATGGCGCACACAATTATACAATCAAACTGTAATGGTCTGATTCATCACTATCCAGAAATAAAAAAGATTATCGTAGACAAATCGCCAGATATACTGTGTTTTCAGGAAACTAGACTTATCCATCAACAAATTTTTAATCTTCGTGGATTCGTGTGCCATAGAAAGGACGGTCCGATTAGTAGAAGGGCAGCCGGTGGTGTTGCCATCTTTGTCAGAGAAGGAATACCTGCTAAAAAAATTGATATTAACACCGATCTTCAAGTAACAGCTATACTCACCTCCGTTCCTACAAATATGTGTATTTGTAACATATACATAAACAATTCCTGGGCACGCCAGGATATTCAAGATATAATCGACCAACTTCCCGGCCTTTTTGGTGGTTGGAGATTTCAACGCACATAATGGTCTTTGGGGCTCTCAAGATACAAATACTGCTGGAAAGATAGTTGAAGATTTAATACACAACAATAATATCGTTTTATTGAACAATGGAGATCCAACATTTATAAATTCCCGTTCTTCATCGTTTTCTGTCTTAGATTTGTCAATGTGCAGTCCCGCTTTAGTACCTAACATTGAATGGTCTGTATTGAGCGAAGAAGTCTTTTCCGACCACTTCCCAATATTAATCAATTTCCCTAATAATAGTTCCGATGTTAGGAAACCAATACGCTGGAAAACAAGCAAAGCGGATTGGAAAAAATTTGGTGAACTGCTCCTTTCAAGTGAAAGCACAAACATAGAAGATTTCACAAGAGACGTGAAAAATGCAGCAGAAAGTACCATTCCCAAATCGAGCAAAAGAGAAACTACACGATCCGTTCCGTGGTGGAATAAGGAGATAGCAAACGCGATTGAAAAGAAGAAGAAGGCTCTAAATAATTTCCGCAAAATGCCTACAATGGAAAATTGTATAGATTTTAAACGTTGTCGAGCCATTGCAAGAAGACTTATACTGTAGCTAAGCAGAATAGTTGGAGAGATTATGTCTTCTCACTAGGTAAACTATGGAACGGTATTAAGAAAATTACTGGACGCTTCCACATCAATGTCCCGGTAGTTCTCAACGCTAACCAGGGCCCTGTCACAAATATAGAGAAAATGGCTGAGTGTATGATGACACATTTTACAGAAGTTAGCAGTTCGTTGAATTATAATGCAGATTTCAAAACCATCAAATCGACACTTGAAGTGCCGCAAAACTTTGACACAGCTGAGATGTGTCCATTTAATGTCAAATTCACAAAGGACGAAATGGAACATGCACTCTCAAGGAGTAGAAACACTTCACCAGGTCAGACAGCATCTCATACGAGATGATCCGGAAATTCCATTATCTACAAAACATACACTGTTAAAATCTACAACGAAATATGGCGGTCGGGGTCTTATACTGAGATCTGGAAAACTGCAACAGTGGTCCCCATATTAAAGCCTCAAAAACTTTGACCTCCCAGCAGCTACAGACCAATCTCCTTAACATGCTGCATGGGGAAAATAATGGAAAAATGGTAAATAATAGGTTGGTGTGGTTTCTAGAAGATCGTAAATTATTATCTCCTACCAATTTGGGTTTAGGAAAAACTATTCTACGTTGGATTGTCTGGCATTATTAGAAAATGTCATACAAACAGGTTCTACCGACAACATACAGTTGCGGTATTTTTGATTTGACAAAAGCGTTTGATATGACATGGCGGTATAATATTTTAAAACTCTGCACGAGTGGGGTGTTACGGGAGAAATGGCAAATTTTATTCAAAGCTTCCTGGTAAATAGAAATATTAAAGTGAGGCTAGGTGATGTGTATTCAAAAACCGGAACACAAGAGAATGGCATCCCTCAGGGTTCTGCTCTGAGCGTGACTCTTTTCACTGTTGCTGTAAACAAACTTTTTGATGGCAGTTGGAGATACAGTAGGGAGAACAATGTATGTAGATGATCTATGCATCTTTAAGTCATCCTCTTGCATGGACGACATAAATAAAAGTCTACAAGATGCCATCAATAGACTTAGTGAAACTGCACGAAGTATTGAGTTTTTAATCTCTCCTACAAAAACAGCATACACGCATTTCTGTCGATCAAGGTCAAGACGCAATGAACCTATATTATTGCTGGATGGGATACAGATTAGGGCCGAAAGGGTAACAAAGTTCCTAGGTATATTCTCAGATCAAAAGCTCCGCTGGAAAGACCACATCCATGAACTAACAAATCGTAGTAAAAATATTTAAATCTAATAACCTGTTTAGCTAACATAAACTGGGAAGCTCCAGTAATACACTTCTCCAGTTTTATCGAAGCACAGCTTTGGCCATAATTGATTATGGGGCACCAATTTATTCTGCGGCCGAAAATCTTGGCTGGCTCCTCTCGAGCAAATACATTATAATATCTTAAAAAGGCGTTAGGAGCATATAGAACAAGTCCAAGATTAGCAGTTTACCGAGAAAGTTTTTCATGCCATTAACGTACCGATATGAGATGTTAACCTGAAATACCTCAATCGGGTGCTATCAAATCCAGAAAATCCACTTCAAACTGTATTACTCAACAACTCCGAAACAATCTTTAATGAAAGACCAACTATTACGTGCCCACTAGCATATAGGGCGACAAAAATAAAAGATAAGTATCAACTCTAGGAATACCAGTTTGGTCAATGTTAAAACCCAATTTTGCATTAGAATTAAGTCAGTTTAAGAAAAGGGATGTCTCCAGTAACATATATTTAAAACTTTATACGGAATTAAAAGAAAAATACAAAGACCACATATTTATCCATACCGATGGATCCAAAACACCAGGAGGTGTCGGAGCTTCTTGTATATGTGAAGGTATAAACTTACATATGAATACAAGCGTATAAACGGCGGAACTGATAGGTATAAAACATGCAATCTTATATATACTTAGCTGTGCAGAAAATGAAAAGTTCGTAATTTGCACGGACTCACTAAACGCTATCCAGTCTCTAAAAGATATTTTTAACCAAAATGGTCTGGTACAAGAAACTCAATCTCTCTATACAGTATTTTAAAAATAAACAAGCGAATTGTAATTGCATGGATACCCAGTCACGTAGGGATACGGGAAAACGAACTAGCCGATGAGTCAGCAAAATGCATGGCTAATAGTAGAATATCTGATGAAATAGCATTGCCTGTCGAAGAAGTAAACCGTATCCACAAACTTTCGATCATAAAAATCTGGTTAGCTAACCATGAAACACTATCGACAAGATCCGAAAACTAAAAACGTAAAGTACCTGAGCCACAAGAATAGAAGAGAACAAGTAGTCTTCTCCAGGTCACGAATAGGTCATAAAACCTAACCTCGGCGCACATGATGATAGGTCGAAGACCCACTATGTGCGACACATGCAACATGCAATAACAGTGAAACATATTCTTATAGAATGCCGTAAGTATGTGTTGCAGCGTCAAACTAGTCTATTACCACAGACCATAGAGCAATGTTTAAAATACGAAAATATGGATAAGGTTATAAAATATTTAAAATCTATAGACCTGTACAGTAAAATATAGACAGGAGTAGTGAAAGTAAGGGCTAATGGCCTAAGATGCTAAGCCCATATAGGAGAGAAAAATAAAATAATAATAATAATAATAATAATAAAAATAATAATAATAATAATAATAGTTTACTAATTAGCAGAATTTCTGACACAATTATTTTACAACTGTCACATTAACATTCAGGTTACTAAGGAAACAATACATACGCTTGTGGCTCGGCTTGTGGTCATCTTTTAAGCAATTTTGAGATAAAATAAAATGTGTTTTGCCTACATTTTACCATCAAGTGTATATGTTGATCGCACAAAAAATAGCATAAGCATTTCGAACAGTAAGGAGTTTACCGATCTCCTCCAATATTGGCGACTGAGCGAATCGTCGATCGATGAACTGTCCTTACTGTTCTTAATACTTAACATACTATTACGTTAATTTGCAAAACGTGGACACTCGCATATTACATGTTCCACAGAGAGGTTGATGTCACATATATTGCAGTGCGCTCTGGGCTCTCCCTTCAAGAGACGTTCATGCGTCAGTTTAGTGTGCCCCTACCCTTAGTCGATGTATTTTTATCTGCTCCTCTCTTTGAAAACCATGTAAATGACTTTTTTCTTTTAGACTCTATAATATTTGTAAGGTAGGTATTTTCAGTCAGCCACTTTTCCTGCCATGTCTCAATGTTCTTTTTTTTTCGACTTGACACACAGCTCGTCAATCTGTAGAATCGTCACTGCTTGTTTTGCTGCAGTATCTTTCAGAAAGGTAATTTATCTATGTATGTTTTCCTGGTTATCCTTAAATATTTCTTCTGTACTGTTATTCATGTCTAGTCTTTTTTTTCGACTTGACACGCAGCTCGTCAATCTGTACAATCGTTACTGCTTGTTTTGCTGCAGTATCTTTCAGAAAGGTAATTTATTTATGTATGTTTTCCTGGTTATCCTTAAATATTTCTTCTATACTGTGATTCATGCCTAGTATTTGACGTATCTCATTGTATTTTGGACATTACAATAGCATGTGATTTATTGTTAGATCCGTATTGCAAATCTCACAGTTATTACGTCTTCTTCTGCCCAGAAGGTGTGAATGAGTTAGGTTAGTTTGTCCAATACGGGCTCTTGTTAGTGTTATCTCCTCTCTTTTTGATAGGTCGGTCTGTGTTTTCCAAGGTTTTATTGCTTTCTTTATTTTTGCAGGTGCGTTTGTGTTAAGTTCCATTTTTGTAGCCAGATGTCGTACATTTTTGTTTTAATTACTTTCTTGTATTGTTTTATGGTTTTTTTTTGTTACTATCCGTCGATATTGTTTGAAATATTTCGTTAAGACTGTTTTTCTATTATTTCTAATGCTCTCGCTATGGCTGGTTGTGGTATAGTTGGTCTTTCCTTGAATTTCTGAAATGTTTCGTTATCTAGAAGGCTGTGGTTTATACGCTCATGTAACGTCAGTATCTTGCAGTAGTAGTTTAGAATCATCTGCTGCCTTCGCATTTTTAGTGGAGATATTCCGGTGGCTGCAAAAAAGATGCATGGGAACTGGTGCGAAAAGCGCCATACGCGTATAGACTGTCTAGGGTTTAATTGTTGATGGTCTTCCAGACGAATATATGATTGACCCATAATTTCTTACTGACATGTTATCATTGTTTTACGATCTGATGCCAGTTTATGTTTGAAAGGCAGCGTATTAGATTTAATCTGTTCTTGCAGTTTGTTATTAATGTATATATATATATATATATATATATATATATATATATATATATATATATATATATATGTTCTTTATAATGTAACTTACCATTCAAAATTATACCCAACCGTTTTATACTTTTTACAAATGGTATTTGTCTGGTATATATGTATAGGTTTAGGTCAGTTTGTTGTAATCGTAGACCACTAAAATTAGTGCCTTTAGTTTTTTGTTTTGAGAAGTCAAAACCGGTTTTATTTGAGAAATCCGTTATGTTATTTATTCCTTCCTGTAGTTGTTCGTTTATCTCTTCTATTAATTTTCCACGCTTTATTATTATTAAATCGTCGGCATAAATGCATTTTCCAATGGAGATAATTGACAGAAGATGGTTTATTCCTATTATAAATAGGTTCGCACTTAAAACCGATTGTGGAATGCCGTTTTCTAACATATATAGCTTGGAGTTGTGTATCACCTACCGTCACTCTGAAAATCTTATTGGATAGGAAGCTCTGAATAAATTTAGGTAACTCTCATTTTATGTTCCATACGTGTAGTTGGTTCATGATGTTAAATTTCCAGATGGTATCGTAAGCTTTTCCTAAGTCAAAAGACACTGCTGCGCTATGTTCTCTTTCTCTAGAACCTTCCTTTCCATTACGTGGTTTTCAATGTATATTAGCTGGTCTGTGGTAGAGTCAGATTTTTCAAATCCAGTTTTTTGTGATATTGGTCTAGAGTTATTTTCGTTTGTGGCGTCTTTTTTTGCTTTCACTATAAGTATTACAACCGATTCCCTCCGCTGATTGGGGTAGATGCTTGTATTATACATTCTATTGTATAATTGTAATAACGTGTTCTTTGCAGACATAGGCAGATGTAGCATGGAGTATGTTATATTTCCTGGTCCCGGTGCCTTATCTTTTTTATCTTTTAGGGCTTCCTCCAGTTTTTCGCTTTATAACTGAACTTTTCAACGGTGTTAATATCTAAGTATATTTCTTCTCTTTGCTTTATTCTTAAGAAATCCTCGCTATAGCATTGAGAGCTGCTTACGTTTTCGAAATGAGCAGTATTTCTGATTTTTCTTCTGGATCATTTATATTTGTACCGTCGACTATTAGGATTTCAGGCATGACATTTGTGGGTCCTCTATTTATGTTCTTCGCTTTTCTCCAGACTTCTGTTGGATTTGTTCTTATATTAATGATGTTTATGTACGTTTTCCAGGAAAGTTGTTTGCTATTATGATGACGTTTCTCATTATTTCCCTAGCTTGTTTGTATGCTGCTAAATTAGAGGCGTTTGGTGCATTCTAAAGAATATTAAATACTTTTCTTTTTTTTAACAGCACCGCTGACACCGGTTTCTTTTATGGTTTTAATTATATTTTCTGTCAAATCCTGGACTTTTCTATATTCCCTGTGGATAATAGTTATAGGTTATTACGTTTATTTGCGTACTCTCCCCAGTTGGCTTCTTTCGTTTTCCATCTCCTGGGAATAGAGTATGCTGATCTTTTTGCATCCATAGATGTTATGATTGAGCAATGATCACTATCATAATAGTTACGGTCTTCCATCCGAGTTTTAGTATTATTGGGCAAATTTTAAATCAACGGCTGTAAAATTGTTAGATTTGGCATTAAAGTGGATCGGTTCTCCTGTATTTAGAATATTGATATCATTACGTTCCAAAAGTTCTTCAATAATTTTCCCACGTTGATCTTTGTAGATTGAACCCCAAAATTCAGAGTGTGCATTGAAATCCCATACTATCAAAGAAGGCGGTGGAAATTGTCAAATTGTCTCCTCTAAATCGTTCACGTTCCAATCAAATTTTGGGAGATATATGTTACATATCGATGTTTTTATTGAGTATGTTAGTTGCGTAACAATCACTTGGTGTTTTGAATGTATGCGTAGTTATTTTATGGGCATTCCATTTCGAGTATATATTACGTCACCTCCACTTGCTCTTTCGTTTCCAGTATAATTTCAGTTCTATTGCAAAATGGCTTCGTTGTAGTTTGTTGCAGCCATAATAATGTGTTAACAAAAAGATAAATAATTATACTACAGATAAATAAATAAATAAATAAACATTAGATAGAAAACGCACAATGGACTGGTGTTTTAGACTAACAAACATAAATTACACAGTCTATTATCATTAAGTTTTGGAAACAGATTAAGTAAGTAATCAAAAGATATCACAGCATATATCACTGACTAGAACTTCGGGGACCTTTTGGTCTCCCTTTTATCGATTCTCTTGATCTTCATTTAAGATAGATCTGGCTTCGTGGAGTGTTGTTTCATCAAAGGAAGCAATACTAGATTCCGTTGACACTGATATAGTGTTTCCCGTTTCCTCTTAGTTCCACGGGTGATTTTAGGTTAAACTTCTTGTATTTTGATTTCTTATACATATCTTGGGCATTCTTTAGATCTCGCCGAGTGATCACCTTTAATGAAAAGAATGTCTATCTGACATCTGTAACACCTTAAAGGTGACGGTATATACAACCGTACATTTAGTTAGTAAAATACCACTTTTACAAATGTTAGTAGATTTTAGTTACAAATGGTAAGTATTAAACGTGCCGTATTTACATTTTGATTCTGTTTCGTAATTGTAATGCATCTGACGTCTATTATTTTCTGATCTTTTAAGTTTTCGAGAATTTCCTCTGTTGTGCAGTTTAACAAATCTCTACACGTTATAACCCTTCTATCAATGTTCAAGTTATTATGCGGTAATACAAAAAGATAAGTATTTTATATAAGTTCATACTTTATACTGGTTCAATAGTGTAGACATTGTCAAGATTTCACCAGGGGATATGTCAAAGTTATCTATCTAACATTACAATGGATAAGTTCTATAAAAAAAATTATTATTGTTATTGTTATTATCCCTAATTATACGAAGTGTATTTGGTGAGATTATTTCCCAGCACCTAAAAAATACAAATAATATTTCTAAACAAAGTGATGTGTTTTAACCGTATTCTCAATATTGATTCTACAATTATCCTGAAGAATTGACTTCGTTTGATTTCGTATTAGTCAGGTATACTTGCAATAAGTAGAGAGTTAGATAATTTTAATAATTATATTAACTACTCTACACCTTGTACATAGTTTAACACACAAATACTACACTTGCTTTACTTATAATACAGTATTATATGCCCGAATAACTGTAGTAACTAGTATAATTAAGCGACTATGTCATAAAATCACATTTGCAATGATTATAGCATATATTATGATAAATGTAAGTTTGACTGATAGAGCGAAACGATGTTAATAATAAGAGGTATGTATTCGTACTGCTGTTTGAAAATATATTTTGGAATCAAGAAGGGTGAAAATGGGAGGCACTGAGCACAATTGATAATTATTAAAGTAAGAGAGGCGAGTTATGATTGGTTAGATCTAGGAAATTTGAATAGAAATAGATTTCAGGGCAATGAGTTGTGGGGAATACCTTACATTAGTATTCAAGAAGATTATAGAAGTTGTATTTGTTATGAATATTTGAATACTAACAATGGGGTTCAATACCTAAAGGTTTAAAATTCTTTGTGAGCAAAAACATGTATGACAATCAACAAACAAACTATATGAAAAAGATGAATTTATAATAAAAAGTTTTACATTTTACAAACCGAAGAGGACAACTGGTTCGTGAACGATAGAAACCCATTAAGTTTGATGCTTCGGGATACAGATAAACATAAAAGTATTAAATATTAAATTGCTGAGAATGTGACAAATAAGATAAAAATATAACATAAATAACTAACGAAGTATAAAGAATAATTATAGTTAATGAACTATAAAATAAAATATTTATAAAAACAAGTAAAAACAGTGCATTATCATTATGATTGTGTCAGCTTGACAATCTCGAAATGTATGTAATTTTATTGATGCGAGTAACAAAAACAGTATCACTATAATTAAATACGTATAAACAAAGGGATGATTGATACGGTAGATCAGTTTATATTTAATATCTTAAGTCTAGTAACGTGTTTGGTATGTTTAGCCGTAATTTAAATACACATACTTATAAATATAACTACCTCTGAACTTGGAACATAAATCTTTTATATATTGTGTAATAATACTGATTTTGTTAGATTCAGTGAATATCATCATATTTCTTTAATTCTAAAATTGTAATAGGTTCTACCTTTGGTATGAAGAAGTGCTTTAAATAATCCTTCATTTTCTATTATTACAATAATAATCCATCCTAATTTTATGCTATAGGATTCTCTTGATTCTATACCTATTTATCATTACGTAAGATGTATAGAATTTTTTTATTGTCAACAACAGCGATGTTCGTATTCAGTTAGGAAGTTTTTGTTACGAAATATTTTTTTTAATTTGTTGCAAGCTGATTTAAACAGAAAAAGCGTGGTGGTTTTGTTAGCCAAAAAAAATTGTTATAGTCTCTAATATATATAAAATCGTGTAACAACATTATCGATATTCGTGATTACGATTTATATATTATAAACAAGTACAAGTCATTTGATATATTCCATGAACCCTTTGAAACTGTGCGCTGTGTTATTCACAAGACTGCACAAAAAGTTACTAGAATATAATTAATAGTTAATGATCACGAACTTGAACTAAAGAAAAAAAATATAGAAACGTATAAATTAAGTACTTGAATGTACTGCTTGGAAAATTATTCACAATCCGCCCAAGCGGAAATGTAGATTTGCCACATACAATACAAACAAAATAGAGCATAAAATACGTTATTATCATACTAGTAAATCAAATACTATTTTAAAACTTTTCCAATTTACATATTTGCTTAGTCTTAAATGTTAAAATTTCTATACTGCGTGTAGAAAGAACAAGTGAGGGTGCACGTAGTATAATGTTCTTGTTAAACGTTAAGCTAAACAGGTGTCAATGATGTGTCTGATAAATTAGCTTTTAAACAAACGTTTGTAACTGAATGCAAATTCATTAATTTTATGAAAATTAGTTGCAAATAAATTGCACGTATAGTTTATATTACTGAACACACTTTTTGCAATTTTATTTGATAAACACATGTATCCTTTTTGAAGTTTTATGTAAATAAGGACGATGCAAGTTTAATTTATATATGCTGCAGGAAATGTTATGTTACACATAAAAAGTGTACATTACGTAGATAAAAGCTATTCTGATAATTACAGAAAATTAGTGCAAACCTACCATTTTATGCAAGTTCATTGTATAATAACAAAGTATTAAATAGTAATAGCATAAATAACAAAAAAATGTACACATCACTTTACCCCCAACGACCTGCCAATTTTACTAAGAATGATACGGTATATGCATTATCCACAATTCCAAGACTCTTCAGTGCAAGCCTCATTCATGATTCATTTAAATAAAGTATTGCAAGTATTGGGAAAACCCACCTTTCACTTTTTTGACGTCATTTGACCTTGGTAATTTCCGAAGACGTAATTAGGCCTGGGTATTTCCGATGACGTCACTCAGCTTGGGGATTTCCGATGACGTAATTAGGTCTGGTGATTTCCGATGACTACGCCCTTCACTTTTGATTTTGATAAAGTCGTTTACCTTGAGAAACAGGTTTTTACCTTGAAAAAGCGGCCTAGGGCTTGGACTTGCGCAGGGGTTTGAAAATGTTTTAATGGCGGTTCTTGTAAGACAGGTGTGAGGACTAGCTCTTGGACCTGGTGCCGCACTGAGAAATTGTTTTAATGGAGGTTCAAGTGTAGGAAATAGCTCTGAGGGGTTAGCTGCTTCACGCTATCTTATAAGACAGGTGAAGGAACTAGCTCTTGGCCTGCGCCTGCGCGGGAGGTTTGAATAAGTACCCTAATGCTATCTCATAAGACAAATGCAGACCTGCGCCCCCTGATTGGAAATAAAAAAGGGTCTTGTGTTAGGCCTGCGTCCCTTGATGGGGAGATAATACGGGGACTCTAATGCTGACTTGTAAGACAGAGCTTGTCTGTGGAACCGTCTAGCGGGGTATGGACTAATGAGATTTTCTGAAATAAAGGGGGGCACCACCTAGTGGTGTATATCAGGGTTTCTTTTTGGCGCCATCTAGTGGGTATGGGCTAATGAGTATTTTCTGTCATAAAGGTGGCTACCTAGTGAAATATTTCAGGGATTAACCAGAGCTTGTTTGTTTGCGGCGCCATCTAGAGGTCTGTGGACTAATGAGATCCACTGCAATAAAGGTGACGCTACCTAGTGATATATTACAGGGATTAATCAGGGTTTGTTTGTGGCGCCATCTAGCGGAGTATGGGTTAATGAGTATTTTTCTGTAATAAAGGTGGTGCTACCCAGCAGAATATTTCAGGTAGGAATTAGGGCTTGTTGCTGAGCCATCATCTACCGGTGTAAAGAACAGCGAGTGTTTTCTGTAATAGGGGGGGGGGGTCACCTAGCAGTATATTTCTTAGCTAATCAAGATTTGTTGGCCATGTATAGGTAATAAAATGTTTTCTGTAAACTTCACTAATTAACTGCTTGTAAGATCCGTAGAACAGCCATATAAGTGCTTTTTTAATACGGGACTTAAAATTATTATTTTTTGGTACACACACACACAAACGCGCGCGCACGCACACGCACACGCACACGCACACGCACACGCCAACGCAAACGCAAACGCAAAGGCATACGCAAACGCAAACGCAAATGCAAACGCAAACGGAAACACAAACACAAACTCAAACACAAACACAAACACAAACGCAAACACAAACGCAAACACAACCACAAACACAAACACAAACACAAACACAAACACAAACACAAACACAAACACAAACACAAACACAAACACAAACACAAACACAAACACAAACACAAACACAAACACAAACACAAACACAAACACAAACACAAACACAAACACAACACGAACACGAACACGAACACGAACACGAACACGAACACGAACACGAACACGAACACGAACACGAACACGAACACGAACACGAACACGAACACGAACACGAACACGAACACGATCGCGAACGCGAACGCGAACACGAACGCGTACGCGAACGCGAACACGAACACTAACACGAACACGAACACGAACACGAACACGAACACAAACACAAACACAAACACAAACACAAACACAACACAAACAAACACAACACAAAACACAAACACAAACACAAAACAAACAACACAAACACAAACACAAAACACAAAACACAATCACAAACACAAACACAAACACAAACACACACAACACAAACACAAACACAAACACAAACACAAACACAAACACAAACACAAACACAAACACAAACACAAACACAAACACAAACACAAACACAAACACAAACACAAACACAAACACAAACACAAACACAAACACAAACAAAACACAAACACAAACACAAACACAAACACAAACACAAACACAAACACAAACACAAACACAAACACTAACACAAACACAAACACAAACACAAACACAAGCACAAGCACACTCACAAACACACACAGGAACACGAACACAAACACAAACAAACGCAAACACAAACACAAACAAAAACAAAAACACAAGCACGAACACCAAACACGAACACGAACACGACCACGAACACGATAACGATCACGATCACGATCACTAACAGTAACACGAACACGAGCACGAACACGAACACGACAACGTACACAAACACAACCTCGTACACAATCACGAACACGAACACGAACACAATCACGAGTACGAATGACAACACGTACACGAACACGAAAACTATCACGATCACGATCACAAACACGAACACGAACATGAACACGAACGCGACCACGAACACGAACACGAACACGACCACAAACACGAACACGAACACGACCACAAACACGAACTCGAACACAAACACGAACACAAACACGAACTCGAACACAAACACGAACACAAACACGAACAGTACCACGAGCACGAACACGAAAACGAACACGAAAACGAACACGAACACAAACACGTACACGAAGACGACCACGAACACCAACACGGGTACAGGCAGGGACAGGACGATCACGAACGGACAGACGGACAGACAGACAGGCGGAGAGGCGGTCAGATGGACAGATCCACAGACGGACAGGCGGACAGACGGACAGACGTAGAAACGAACAGGTGGACGGACGCACAGACGGACAGACGGACAGACGGACAGACGGACAGACGGACAGACGGACAGACGGACAGACGGACAGACGGACAGACGGACAGACGGACAGACGGACAGACGGACAGACGGACAGACGGACAGACGGACAGACGGACAGACGGACAGACGGACAGACGGACAGACGGACAGACGGACAGACGGACAGACGGACAGACGACAGAAGGACTGACGGACAGACGGACGAGACGACAGACGGACAGAAGGACAGAACGGACAGACGGACAGACGGACAGACGGACAGACGGACAGACGGACAGACGGACAGACGGACAGACGGACAGACGGCAGAATGACAGACGGACAGGCGGACAGACAGACGGACGGGCAGACAGACGGCCAGACCGCCAGGCGGACAGACGGACAGGCAGACAGACGGACAGACGGACAGACGGACAGACGGACAGACGGACAGACGGACAGACGGACAGACGGACAGACGGACAGACGGACAGACGGACAGACGGACAGACGGACAGACGGACAGATGGACAGACGGACAGACGGACAGACGGACACACGGACAAACGGACAGACACAAACACAAACACAAACACAAACACAAACACAAACACAAACACAAACGCAAACGCAAACGTAAACGCAAACGTAAACGCAAAATCAAATGCAAGCGCAAACGAAAACGAGAACGCGAACGCGAACGCAAACGTAAACACTTTAGTAAAACTCCTAGTTAATAACAAAATATCGGTTTATTTTACTAACGTTGAATAGAAACATTTTTTTAGAAATGTAAACAAACGGATAACATTGAAATAAATCTACCGTTCAAAAATATTACCACAGAGAAATTTCATGCCGCTTATCACGATCCCGTTTATCCGCTACCTGACATCAGAGTTACATTCAGGAAATTCTGTTTATTTATATGTTAACGTATTGTAACCAGAATAATTCTCAGATAATTATTGATTGTATTATCTGTATTACTAATCGATTTCTCTTAGCTAATCTAAGCCGAATAGCCGCTTACAGTCGACACAGGACAGACTAAGACCCGCTATTAGTGTTATTTCCTTGTCCACCTTGCGCAGCATTTTAAATTGAGCTAAGCCTCTGGTGGTAATTTAGGGTTGTACTAAACAAGTAGTTAACAAATAAAAGTAAATAATCACAGGCTCTTATGATGAGCCAAGCTAATTTATTAATAGGTCTATCAATACTGAGAAACAAACTAAGACGCACACCAGATGCATAAAGGACTACCGCGAAGAGTACATTAGTGACATTAATTCACAGATGCTACGGACAAAGCTTATAATAGACATGTGAGCTGCAAATCAGAATAGATCGCCTCCGCAGACCAGTTGCTTCCAAGTATATTAGAGATTTAGATAGAAGTTCCTTCGTATGATGCAGAACCCGTTAGATTTGTTTTCAGTTAAGACGACCACTAATATCCTATCCGATTACTTCTCGACCTCTCGACAAAATCGCCTTTGGTATGAAAGGGAACAGTGCATTCACCTGTACTTTCATATATCAGGTATATCTGGAGCTTTCATAGCAGAAACAATAATTTTTTACTATTCCTGAACTTATTTTCCTTGCCATGGGTATCTTCATGTATTAGTGTATATGTACGTTCGTGTTTTCGTTTGTTCGTGTGTTCGTCTGTTCCTGTGTTGGTGTACTCGTGTGTTCGTATGCTCATCTGCACGTATGTCGGTGTGATTGTGTGTTCCTCGTGTGTTTGTCCTGTGCACGTATCTTCGTGTATTCGTATGTTCGTGTGTTTGTGTATTTGTGTATTTGTGTATTTATGTATTTGTATGTTTGTGTGTTTGTGTGTGTTGTGTGTCTGTGTGTTTGTTGTGTGTTGTGTGTTTGTGTGTTTGTGTTTTGTGTTTTGTGTGTTGTGTGTTGTGTGTTTGTGTGTGTTGTGTGTTGTGTGTTTGTGTGTTTGTGTTTTGTGTGTGTGTGTGTGTTGTGTGTGTGTGTGTTTGTGTGTTTGTGTGTTTGTGTGTTTGTGTGTTTGTGTGTTTGTGTGTTGTGTGTTGTGTGTTTGTTGTGTTTGTGTGTTTGTGTTGTTGTGTGTTTGTGTGTTTGTGTGTTTGTGTTTGTGTTGTGTGTTGTGTGTTCGTGTGTTCGTGTGTTGTGTGTTTGTGTGTTCGTGTGTTCTTGTGTTCGTGTGTGTGTTGTGTGTATGGTCTGTTCGTGTGTTCGTGTATTGGTCTGTTCGTGTGTTTGTGTGTTTGTGTGTTTGTGTTGTGTGTGTGTTGTGTGTTGTGTGTTTGTGTGTGTTGTGTGTTGTGTGTTCGTGTGTTCATGTGTCGTGTATTCGTGTGTTCGTGATGTTGTGTTCTTGTGTTTGTGTGTTTCGTGTTCGTGTGTTCGTGTGTTCGTGTGTTCGTGTGATCGTGTGTTCATGTGTTCGTGTGTTCGTGTGTTCTTGTGTTCGTGTGTTCGTGTGTTCGTGTGTTCTTGTGTTCGTGTGTTCGCTTGTTCGTGTGTTCGTGTGTTAGTGTGTTCGTGTGTTCGTGTGTTCATGTGCTCGTATGATGGTGTGTTTGTGAGTTCGTGTGTTCGTGTTCATGTGTTCATGTGTTCGTGTGTTTGTGTTTTCTTGTGTTCGTCTGTTCGTGTGTTTGTGTTTTCGTTTGGTCGTGTGCCCTTGTGTTTGTGTTTGTGCGTTCACGTGATTGTGTGTTCGTGTGTTCTTGTGCTCTTGTGCTCTTGTGTTCGTGTGTTCGTATGTTTGTTTGTTCGTGTATTGGCGCGTTTGTGTGTTCGTGCGTGCGAGCGTACGTGAGTGTGGTGCTTGAGTACATGTGTGAGTACGTGTATATTTGAAAGATTAAACATACTAGCATAATATCTGAATAACGAAAAAAAAGAAAAAAATGTGTAAACAGTTTTTAAAGATAATTTATCTTTGCATCACCTTTTTATGTAAAGTTTCTTAATATAACAGACAGATGGACAGACGGACAGACGGACAGACGGACAGACGGACACACGGACAAACGGACAGACACAAACACAAACACAAACACAAACACAAACACAAACACAAACGCAAACGCAAACGTAAACGCAAACGTAAACGCAAAATCAAATGCAAGCGCAAACGAAAACGAGAACGCGAACGCGAACGCAAACGTAAACACTTTAGTAAAACTCCTAGTTAATAACAAAATATCGGTTTATTTTACTAACGTTGAATAGAAACATTTTTTTAGAAATGTAAACAAACGGATAACATTGAAATAAATCTACCGTTCAAAAATATTACCACAGAGAAATTTCATGCCGCTTATCACGATCCCGTTTATCCGCTACCTGACATCAGAGTTGCATTCAGGAAATTCTGTTTATTTATATGTTAACGTATTGTAACCAGAATAATTCTCAGATAATTATTGATTGTATTATCTGTATTACTAATCGATTTCTCTTAGCTAATCTAAGCCGAATAGCCGCTTACAGTCGACACAGGACAGACTAAGACCCGCTATTAGTGTTATTTCCTTGTCCACCTTGCGCAGCATTTTTAAATTGAGCTAAGCCTCTGGTGGTAATTTAGGGTTGTACTAAACAAGTAGTTAACAAATAAAAGTAAATAATCACAGGCTCTTATGATGAGCCAAGCTAATTTATTAATAGGTCTATCAATACTGAGAAACAAACTAAGACGCACACCAGATGCATAAAGGACTACCGCGAAGAGTACATTAGTGACATTAATTCACAGATGCTACGGACAATGCTTATAATAGACATGTGAGCTGCAAATCAGAATAGATCGCCTCCGCAGACCAGTTGCTTCCAAGTATATTAGAGATTTAGATAGAAGTTCCTTCGTATGATGCAGAACCCGTTAGATTTGTTTTCAGTTAAGACGACCACTAATATCCTATCCGATTACTTCTCGACCTCTCGACAAAATCGCCTTTGGTATGAAAGGGAACAGTGCATTCACCTGTACTTTCATATATCAGGTATATCTGGAGCTTTTATAGCAGAAACAATAATTTTTTACTATTCCTGAACTTATTTTCCTTGCCATGGGTATCTTCATGTATTAGTGTATATGTACGTTCGTGTTTTCGTTTGTTCGTGTGTTCGTCTGTTCCTGTGTTGGTGTACTCGTGTGTTCGTATGCTCATCTGCAGGTATGTCGGTGTGATTGTGTGTTCCTCGTGTGTTTGTCCTGTGCACGTATCTTCGTGTATTCGTATGTTCGTGTGTTTGTGTATTTGTGTATTTGTGTATTTATGTATTTGTATGTTTGTGTGTTTGTGTGTTTGTGTGTCTGTGTGTTTGTGTGTTTGTGTGTTTGTGTGTTTGTGTGTTTGTGTGTTTGTGTTTTGTGTATTTGTGTGTCTGTGTGTTTGTGTGTTTGTGTGTTTGTGTGTTTGTGTGTTTGTGTGTTTGTGTGTTTGTGTGTTTGTGTGTTGTGTGTTTGTGTGTTTGTGTGTTTGTGTGTTTGTGTGTTTGTGTGTTTGTGTGTTTGTGTGTTTGTGTGTTTGTGTGTTTGTGTTTTGTGTTTGTGTGTTTGTTGTTTGTGTTTATGTGTTCGTGTGTTCGTGTGTTCGTGTGTTCGTGTGCTCGTGTGTTTATGTGTTCGTGTGTTCCTTGTGTGTACGCATCGTCGTGTGTTCGTGTATTGGTCTGTTCGTGTTTGTGTATTTGTGTGTTTGTGTGTTTGTGTGTTTGTGTGTTTGTGTGTTTGTGTTTGTGTGTTTGTGTGTTTGTGTGTTTGTGTGTTCGTGTGTTCATGTGATCGTGTATTCGTGTGTTCGTGTATTGGCGTGTTCTTGTGTTCTTGTGTTTGTGTGTTCATCTGTTCGTGTGTTCGTGTGTTCGTGTGTTCGTGTGTTCGTGTGATCGTGGGTTCATGTGTTCGTGTGTTCGTGTGTTCTTGTGTTCGTGTGTTCGTGTGTTCGTGTGTTCTTGTGTTCGTGTGTTCGCTTGTTCGTGTGTTCGTGTGTTAGTGTGTTCGTGTGTTCGTGTGTTCGTGTGTTCGTGTGTTCTTGTGTGTCTTGTGTTCATGTGTTCGCTTGTTCTGATGTTAACGTGTGTATAGTGTGATTCAAAAAAGAAATGTGTATCGTTTTTAAGTATTCATGTGCGTGCGAGCTGTACGTGAGTGTGTGCTATTAAGTTACATGTGTAAAAGTGTATATTAATGAAAGACTTAAACATAACTAGCTATAAATTATTCTAGAATAACGATCCAAACAAGAAAAGATTGGTTTGTAAAGCAGTTATGTTAAAGATAATTTATCTTTGCATCACCTTTTTATGTAAAGTTTCTTAATATAAAGTTAAATAAGCCTTAAAAGTTAATTAAATAAAACCTGAAAAGCTTCAACTGCGTTATCAACATTATTCTAACGAAGAAAGATTGCCCAATATCTCCAGACGCAACTCAAGGACGTTGGCATTTTGAGAGAAACGGCATGACTATAATGGATAATAAAAAGTAATTTACTCCCTCGCACTCAGAAACGGAAAGTAATGGTGAATTTTACACCTTTAATATTGAAAATTAACCAAATGTAGCAAAATTTAAAGCAAAGGCGAAAATTGCTAGTCTGATGATGTTGGGGTTTCATCATCTTACCTTGGCCGAGTTCGAGGAAAAATTTTGGATATCGACCGTTATACCCAAACAAGGTTCAGCAAAACTGCTTAATTTTGTTAAACCTGGGATCATAATGACGAGATGATGTTTGATCTCGCCTTGTGCCTTTATGTTGGAAGGATTCGGGAATGGTTGGAACAGAACAACGTGAACTATCCGAGAAATGTCTCACAATAGAAAAATTTGGTCGTTACTATGTTTATAACAACGGATGGGAAGCCAAAAAATGAGTAATTTTGGAGGCGAAGTGAGCTTTGAACATCGTCCAACTGAAGATAAGGGAAATCAGTTATGTAGACTCCTTTCA